>CBVK0102465353.1:0-14670 GCA_900067695.1 Picea abies
CTCCCTTCTGTCTCCTTAATGGCTAAGTTTCTCAATTATTCTAAATCATCCATGATTTCCAAATCCTTCTCAATCTTATAGCATTCTATAGGTCTCTTGTCCAAGTCTAGGAGAAGGTTAGACTAAAGTTCTTGGCTATGCTTTACACATACCACTAGGTTTGATTTTTGTTTACTAGTGTCTGCAAAAAGGAATTCTTTAATTCTTTGCAGGACTACTTTAAGCTCAATATACTTACTTGTAAATGAGAATTCCTTGAAAAAATGATATGCCAATGTTTTCCAGTCATTGGTATGTCTTCTGGTTTCTTCATCCATGAACCAAGCTTTTGGAATTAGACCTAGTGAATAGGGAAATACTTGAACCCAAAAGCAAGATGGTATTTTTGCAACTTGCCACTGTGTCACACATTGTTCAATATGTGCTTTAGGATCAGACTATATGTTGAACAATTGTGCAACTTGGAAATATGTCCGCATCTATCGTTCCAACTTCTCCTTATATTGAAATCTAGATGTGATAGCTTTCTTTACATCATCCCAATTTTTGAGTAAGTCTTTATGATTGGCCCACCATATGGAAAGGGTTTCCTAGAGGGCTAAATCCAATACTGAGATCCTCTGATCCTCTACTACCTTTTCTTCCATGCTGACACAAAAACTATCAAGTCCCTAGCTACCATAATATATTGGGTGTTCTCTGACCTCAGGTCGAACCCATCTAATTTCCCTGACAATTGTGAATCTTCTTGAAAATATTTCATATGAACCTTGCTACCAACTGTCAAATGACAGTTCTGAATCTTCGTCCACTGATTGTATGCTCCTCCAAGTTACTGATCCATCAGAAGTAGGATTTATGTAGTCCTCTCTTGTTCCTTCTATTACAGTGTACAACTGATGCAAGTCTTCTCCCTCCATATTGTTGTATGTTGGCTATGTGTATCGAGGGCCTACATATAGATCCAAGGGTTCAACTAATCTTATTCCCTCTGCTTCAAATGTCATAGTGTATTTCTTTAGGTCAATCACTGCATATTTTTCATAGGTCCAATAAATACCAAGTAGTGTAGGATAAGGGTCCTTATCCCCCATGATTTTGATCACCTCAAAATCAGCTACAGTCTTATCCCCCATGATTTTGATCACCTCAAAATCAGCTACAGTCTTTACTCCCGCAACATCTATTTCCACATTCTTCAGTCTTCCTATTGGGAAAATAAAATATTTATTGGCCATTCTTAGCTGGATTGGGGAATAGATCAACTAGGGTTTTCCTGAGGCTTCCCAAATATTTTTAGGCAATAAGTTAGTTCATCATATCCTATATCTAACATAACATCCTTAATATCAAACTCATCTAGTTGGGCTACTGTTGGCACTGAGGAAGACCCAGGGTTCAACTCTAATAGTGTACCAAGAAGCCCTAACTACTGGCCCTTTTGGAAACACCTGTGAAGAAGATGAAGTCTCACCTGAAGTAGCAATAGGGGGGTTACAGGACACAGGTGTTTACAACCAGAGAAAATGCAAGGTGAAACTAGAACAACAACACAATATAACCCATAGATTCCTTAACAGTCTTATACTTAGCTTTTCAAAGTTATCTTATACCTTCTATATTTAATAGGGAGAACAACCATGCAATAACAATATAACAGATAGAAAATAACACGACATCAACCACAAAGAACAACAATATTTACGTGGTTCACCCTCTCCCTAGGGATACGTCCACATAACTTTGTTTCTTGATATTATTAGAAGAAAACATACAGTTTTATCGGTGCACTTAGTTGTATCTCTCTCTCTCTCTCTTTTTGTCTCTTTCTCTTCCCTCCCTGTGCAGCCAAATGCAAGGTTGATATTCACACCCAGTTGAAGATCTAGAATGCAGACACTCTTACAACAAAACACTTCTCTCTCAATATCTCTCTTATCGACAATAATAGCAACCAAAATATCAACAACAAAAACCATAACCAACCCTCTCATCTCTTCTAGACCTTTATTTATACATTACATGACTCTTGGACAATCTTAGATTGAAGTCTAGGTGTCAAAACCCTAGATCCAAAACCCTAGGTCCACATGACCCATGTTTTCAAGGCTTCTCTAGTTTGTCCTTCCTTCTTTTCCGCAAGGTGCTCCAAAGCATCTGTCGGTGTCTTCTTCCTCTTGTTGAGTTTTACACGATCCATATTCTCTGATGTTTTATCTTCCTTGACATTCTCTTTCAATGACTTGCTTTTCCTTACTTCGTTCCTTCTTTTCTGCTTCTTTAACAACTTCGACCCTTAGTTTATGTGCCTTTCACGTAGTCTGTACTTCATCTTTGTTCTTCCTTAATACATAACCAAGGGCCAACAGGCCCCCAACACTCACATGTGACTCGTCCCGAGTTACTGTAGGATTAATTCTTCTTCTTTACTTCGACTATAGACTGCATGGAGTATCCTTTGCTTTCTTCTTTGTCCCTCCCTATTGTGTGCAAACTATATTTTTTGTGTTTGGTACCCAATTTCAACTGCACTTGGTACCTATAACCTTCTTCCTTTTCTTTTACTAAGAGTTGCAAGTCAGTTGGTTGTCATGATATATCTTCAACCGAATTCCATTCACTAAACCATCCTTCCATTCTCCATTAAGTGTCTTCAACTACGCAAATCCACCTTCTGTTACATAGGAATATTCGAACGGTCCAAGCCAATGTGTCATGAACTTCATTGGATGCTTCATGAAATTTTTGTTACATAACAGTACCAAATCTCCTTGTTTAAATGCTTTCCTCTTGATATGCCTGTCATGGTAAGCCTTTTCTCGTTCTTTTTGTACCTGCTAATGAAATCCTACAATAAACCTGTCTTCCTCTAGTTCCATCAACTGTGAAAGCATGTCTTGAACAACACCTTTGTCATACATACCTATAAATGAGTAGACTTCCTATCCTCCTACATCATCTAGGACCTCACCAGTAAAAGGTGTAGGAAATGGATCATGTAAACATGCATCATTTAGTTTCCTTAGATCTACACAAATTATGATTTCTCCTAACTTCTTATCTTGGTCCACCATAGGGATGATCCATTCAGATTCTTCAACTTGTTCTATGATTCTTGTTTCCAACATTCTATCTAATTCAATCTTAACTTTATGCTTGTACTTGGAATTCAGTCTGTAAGGTCTCTGCTTGACTAGACTTGCATCTGGTTTCAAAGGAATCTTCATTTCTCCCATGGGTCCTTTTATGCCCTTAATGTCTATGAACTTGGTTGGAAACAAGTCCTGATACTCATGCAATAGTTCTGTAATATTATCAATAGTAGCATCATCCCAATAGTCTCCAACATTTTCCATGTAATATTATCAATAGTAGCATCATCCCAATAGTCTCCAACATTTTCCAACTTAGGTGTTTTCTCTGTTCCAATATTAACCTTCTTAATTTTAATAGGTTGTCCAATCAAAGGTAATTCAATCCATGTCCCTTCTATGTCTCTCTAACCTTCAATTTCTAGAATTTTTGTGTCCCTAGGGTCATCATCATCATCAAAATTAATGTTATAATAGCCCTGTAACTTCTAAATAAGTGCAGTCCATTCATCTTCTTCTTGTGAGAAAGGGAGGTTAGGTGCCTCTTTAAATACCTTTTGTCTTATGATTTGTAAAGCCTGATCTATTGTAGGGTACTGACTTTCAAATAGGAATGTAGTTATAAAGTTATGGGTAATTCCATACCAATCTGTAGTGATGAGCTGTAGTTCTGCTTGAAGATACTAGTTTATAGGCATAGTATCCAAAGTGTTATTGAACTTATGTACCCATTGTTCTTTAGAAATGTTGCTCCAAGCTTCCTCTCAACTTCAGACATGCTTCTTGGGACAACTCTGACCTATGATCGAACTTCACAACCTTCATCTTGATCTGAAAAGTGCAATCTCATCAAGGTGTGACATTATAAACACTCCGCAATGTTCTTCTTGTGTGTTCCCCCCCATATAGCTGGCGTTTCTTTCAAGGCTTCATCTAGTGCTAAAAACCTATGTTGTACTGGCACAATTCCTTCAAATTCAACTAGAAATGTGTCTAAATGATTCAAGCCATCAATGTAGGAAGGTTATTTACTTCTATGCCAATCTATCGGACTTCTCTGGTCAACCTGGCACACCTCTGCATAGAGACTTCATACATCATTTTCTACCAATTTTCCAATGCTTCTTATGAATCTGATGAGCTTGCACTTTCACTTCGCTAACTTAGATTCCCATCTGCAGTAGTATTGATATAATCCTGTTGTCCTGCTATCAGTTTATAGATATTTTATAGCTCATAGGAGCAATATTCTTCTCTTATCAGTTCTGTATACCTATGAACTTCATCAAGATCAAGAGGTGCAATTAACTTAAGGCCGTCACCTTCGAATTCCATTCTTATCTTTTTCAGATGAACAATAGTCGAATTGTTTAAATCCCAATCAATTCCTAACAATTATGGGTAAGGGTAGCTATCATCAACAATCTCAATCACTTCGAAATATGCAAATGTCCTTAATCCATCGATTTCCATGGGGACATGCTCTAGTATTCCAAAGGGGCTCACTGCCTGCTGATTAGCCATCCTGAGCCTAATAGGGGATTAAATCAACTTAGTTTTTCCCATCAATTCCCAAGTCTTCTTCTTCATAACATTTACTTATGATCCCAAGTCAAGGACCACATAGTCTATGTCATAGTCTCCAATCTGAGCACTAAGGTGTAGTTCCTTTTTTGTCCTTCTTTGCCTAGATAATTTGTTCACAACTCTACTCAGTAGACGATCTATTCTCCCAAATTCATACTATCTTATTAAGTGTTGGAGTTCCTGCATAGATTTTTTGTCTTTAATCAAATTGATGCAAGTATACAAGAAGTCCATAAGCTTTCTTACCTCTTTTCCTTGTCTAGCTAAGGAATATTGATCAAATGCTAGAGGCATTTCACATTCCCTTACTTATGGTTGTGCTCTAGATGAAGAATCTTGTTCTTCTACAAATTATCTTATTGCTTATTCAAAGGTATGCTTTTCTTTTCTTGGGTCAAATAATTGTGTCTTCTCTACAACTTTTCTGATCCCTGATCCATCTGTAGTCTTTCCTGGAGTCACCCTATATTCTCCTGTAATAGTGCCTCCTCTATTAATAACAACAAATCTAGGATCCTCACCATGAGGTTCAACTGATATTAGTTGTACTTGTTGGTTTCCACCTCGTCTTTCTTGAAGTTTTGCTAGCAATACTAGGCAGTCTTCAATGACATGATCAAATGAATTATTGTAGCTACAAGTAATACAAGGGTTCTGACAATCCCTTGCCAAATTTCCTGGCTAGGCGTAGTTATAGAAAATGATCTGACCTTGACCTCAACCCATTCCCCCTTCTCATCCTCTTCCTCTGAACCCACCGGGAGGCTTGAATTTTCCTCTTCCTGGGGAATTGAGCTGCACAGTGTTTTCTTCTAACTGCATTTCTCCTTGAATTCTATATGTATCCCTTGACCTTTCATGCATGATATCATAAGCCCTACAGTCCTTCTCATCATGCCCCACAGATTTACATAATGTGCAGTAGATATTGGTAGGTGTCTAGACATATTTATGCATGTAATAACATTCACCAGGGAGAAGTCTATTTCTATATACCTCACACCATGGTAGAGTAGCCTACTTCAAAGGGTTAGGTTCTCCATAGGCCAAGTATTCATTAAATAAAGGGTAGTGTTATTTTTCATGGCCCTCTGATTTACATCTGATACACCAGATATATTCTCTTTTCTCCTTTCCTTTGTCCTTTTTCATATCTTCAACCTATAAAGATAAACTAGTTATTTGATTTAAAATCTGGCTCATACCTGGAATGGATTCTCCTACAAGAGTTGCTTCTAGTTTCATGGAAATCTCCAATACTTCAGCCTACGAAGCGACTTTTTGTTGCATCAAAGGAACTATGATATGTGGCAGGAGGGAAACAATGAACCATTCTTTATTCTCTTCATCTGGGATCTGAAAACTTAGATGACTTGTCAAATTCTTAAACCTCTGATCAAACTCCCAAACAGGTTCAGTCACCTTCTTCTTTATTTCCTTCAACTTTGTAATGCACTGTGACTTTGACTTAGGATTCTTGAATTCTACACTCAACAAAGTCTTAATGTCATTCAAAATTTTAGGTTGTCTAGGTCCTAAAGAAAACTTCATATACCATCTCATTGCATGATTCCTCAAGGTAGTACTAAAATAAGATCTCTTAACAGCTTCGTCGGTGACTTGCTTGATGCTTTAGATAATGTCCAATAAGAACTAGTGTTGGTCAGGATCTTCAGATCCATTTCCTCTAAAAATAGGCAACCTCATTTCATCTTCCATGGACTTTCCTTGGTTTCTTGAATTAGTATGTACTAAACTGCTTGTAATAGTACTATGAGTGCTCTGATTACTCTAGTTACACTGGCTACTTAATTCTGCTAAAACAATAAGAGGAGTAATGATACTTACTTCGACAGTAGGTGCAGTACCTGAAGTTTCAGTTTCTCCTCGGTGAAGTTCTTCAGTCTCTACTTCCTCTGCCCTTGAAGACTCTGAATACTCTTCGTCTGTTAGATCTGCTTCTTCTCCACTATAGAAACCTTCATCTCCATAATTCTTCTTAAACAAGTTTGCAAGAGGAACCTCTCTGAATGATCTCCCACTATGCATGTGTCCAGCCTCTATGTCACTGTCGTTGTATGAATGCTTGAACATAAGATTTAAAATATGACTAATTAATGTATCTTCAAGATATTCTTCCCATGCAATAGAATCTGAATATTTAACTTCAAGAAGTGTAGAAACTTTCCTCTAGGTCTCTTAAAGAAATACCTCTCTGCTTGACTATATGATTCCACTCTATCAATAGAGAACTCAGTAATGTACCCTCCAATAGTGCTATCAAACTAGAGATCTACTGCTTTAGACACAAGGTTATCAACTCTCTTGACCTTCTTGATCAACATTGTTGTCCAAACCATAGGTGTTCTAGATCTAATTTCAAACTATGTGTCTGCTAGTCTGTCTAACCACTTGTATAGATCCTTATGAACTCCTGTAAAGAAAATTTTGTATACGTATGTAAATATGTACCTCCCCAACCAGTATTTTGTACTAATTCTAGGGTTCTTGTTCTGAGCTACGACAAAGTCCCTTTCTTGTTCTTCTATCCAGTTCTGAATTTCCATCTTTGATGGAAACCACCTTGACATTCCCTCAAAAATATCCTAGTCCTAGCAACAGAACCATTTGTTGGCACAGGGGAAGACACAGGGTTCAACTCTAACAATGCACCAACAAGCCCTAACTACTGGCCCTTTCGAAAACACCTGTGAAGCAGATGAAGTCTCACCTGAAGTAGCAATAGGGGGGTTGTGGGACATAGGTGTCTACAACCATAGAAAATGCAAGGTCAATCCAGAAAAACAATGCAATATAACCCAAAGATTCCTTAACAATCTTATACTTATCTTCGCGAAGTTAGCATATACATTCTATCTTTAATAGGGATAACAACCATGCAATAACAGTATAATAGATAGCAAATAACACAAAATCAACCACAAAGAACAACAATATTTATGTGGTTCACCCTCTCCCTAAGGATACATCCACATAAATTTGTGTCTTGATATTATTAGAAGAAAACATACAGTTCTATATACACACTTAGCTGCAGATTTCTCTCTCTTTCTCTATTTCTCTTCCCTCCCTGCGTACTAAGATGTAGGGTTGATCTTCACACCCAACTAAAGATCCAGAATACAAACACTCTTACAAAAAAATACTTCTCTCTCAATATCATTCTTATCAACAATAATAGTAACCAAAATATCAACAATAACAACCATAAACAACCCTCTCACCTCTTTTAGACATTTATTTATACATTACATGACTCTCGGAAAACCTTATATCAAAGTCTAGGTGTCAAAACCCTATATCCAAAACCATAGGTCCACATGACCCATGTTTTTAGGGATTTGCTAGCCTGTCCTTCCTTCTTTTCCGCAAGGTGCTTGAAAGAATCCATTGGTGTCTTCTTTCTCTTGTTGAGTTGTCCACGACCCATATTCTCTGATGCTTTATCTTCCTTGATCTTCTCTTTCAATGGCTTGCTTTTCCTTACTTCGTTCCTTCTTTTTTGCTTCTTTAACCACTTCGACCCTTCCTTAGTTTATGTTCCTTCCATGCAGTTCATACTTCATCTTTATTCTTCCTTAGTACATAACCAAGGGACAAAAACTACTAATCTAAATTCTTTTCCAGTTCTTACTTTCCTTCTCTATACTCTCTGAGTATTATTCTCAGGAATATTAGTCTTGAATCATGTTTCTGGAGATTCTTCATTCCCTAGAACTAGGTACAGTGCATTGTGCAACTTTTTTGTCAACCGGTCATTCCCAAGAATATCATAAAATAACTAAAACCAAAGGTTGACTACTTTTTTTGGTTGTTCAAGTTATCTCATCGGGACTACATGGTTTCTAGGTGCAGGGGGTGAAGAAGGGACTTGTGTGATATTAGGGTAAACAATAGGATGAGGGGGTTTCTCTTTCATCTCAGGGCTAGGGATATTCTGAAATAATTCTATGGAATTTTTAAAGAACAATAATTGTTTTAGAGGATCATACATGTCTTCCTTAGGTGCTTCTTTATGGATCTGAGGTAAATGATCAACATCAATGCCAATATTTTCCCCTACTCAAGTAATGATATTAAGGTTGGGAAGTTGTCCCCTAGTAACTCTCTTGATCTCTGAACTGATGGGGTTAGTTCCTCATTGGTGTACCTGATCTTCCCATTTTTCAATTAGTTTTGGTAAGTCTTCAGTTGCATCCGCATTGGTTCTACAGTGAGAGCACCATGGCCACCTCAGATCAGGACAATCTCTATCCATGTGGCCTTGCTCATCATTGTTATAGAAACTACTTGGTCCTCTTCCCCCAGTTCTTCCTCCTCTGAAGTATCCTCCTGCTCCACCTCCTCGACCTCTTCCCAGTCCCTGAGGGGTTTCATTCACCCTAAATGTTGTTCAATCCAGCCTGTCCGCAAGTGCATCCAACACTCTACACTGATTCGGAGTATGTGTGGTAGATGTGAAAAACTCACAATGTACAATATTCGGTACTGTTGAATACTTCTTAATATTGGGGCACTATCTTGGCCCATGCCCATGGATTCGAAAAACCTCGCAATACTCAACTGTTGGCACTACTTGACTACCTGGAAAAGAATGATATGGGGTGGGGTTATGGAATGGTAAATTCGCAGATACTTTCACAAATCCTCTTGTGGGTCCTGATGAATGTCCCAACATATTCTAAGGAGGTCCCATTCCCCTCATTCATGGACATTCATTCGACAGATGTCCTTCTGTACAACATCTAGTACACCAGACCTGCAGTCGTCTTGGTCTAGGTACCATCAATTCTTGAATAATTTTTGTAAGAACTAATATTTTCCTTTGTAATTGCGCCAAATTTGCATCTGATGGGGGTCTGGTCACTCTCAGGCTCTTCGAATATCCTACCATGGCTTCAATCTTCATTGATTGTTCCAAGGCATCTGTCAAAGTGGCTATCCAATGTTTCATTAACAAAATATGTGTAAGAGGTAGCAATCCCTAAATATGTCATTATATTTTATGTTCCTCATGAATTGGATGTGATAACATCCCTATATCATCTTTAAACTTCTGGCTATATTCCTAGGTGGATTCACCTTCCCTTTGTTGAATCTCGTGCAACTCAGACAGAGCTTGTTGTTATGACTGAGGTAGATTAAGCTCCGCTATGAACTTTGTTCGTACCTGGTCAAGTGTGAACTATTGACCTTTCATTCTTAGCACTCCTCACTCAATAACCTTCATGTACCATTTCAGATCATAAACTCTCAAGGTAGTTTGGAAATTAACCAATTTATTCGCATCTGGAGTCCCTTTGGACCTCCAGATTGTTTCAACCAAGAACCAATGTTTCTCAACATCTTCGTCTCCCTTACCCCAAAATTATGGGTATCGAGAAATCAAACCTCCTATGTTACCAACCATTGTTGATATTGTTGATCCTATAAAAATAAAACCTAATGGTCCTAGTTTCGACCTACCAAGGGATCCCAATATCCTCCCTGTAATCACACTTACTGATTGTGACTGACTAACTAGATGTACTAGAATAGAAATAACATAAGAAAGTAGTATCAAATTTACCACTTGTATAGAAGACACTTGGGGTATGGGTGATTCGGGGCTGGCGTCACTGGCTTCGGGGTGGGTTTCTTTGTTCTGGGGGGTCTTGTTCTCATCCTTTGGAGTGGTATATTCATCTGGATCCCCCATATTTTTTGGCATCGAGTCTGAATATTTTCTTTCTTCTTCAAGATCCATTATGAATTCCCTCTCCCTTGCTTATACACCTTCTTCTTGTCCAGACTCCTAAGGAATTTGTTAGCGATATTTCTTGCTCATGTGGTTTATATATCAGAAGAATGGGTTAAAACCCACTTGTCCAAAGTTCCGGGCGAGGGTACGCCCTTGGTAAATAGTAAACAAGACTGGGCGGTCCAGATTTGCGCGCCCAGATCGACGGCGCAATGGGATTCGGGCTCTGCTCCTGCTAGCAATCCAGGAGTGACTTCTGAACACCAACAGAATTCATTCTCTTTGTGCTTCTCTCTCACTTAATATTTGACTGGCCAGTCTTTCTTGTCTTCTCATACTTCACAACTCTTCCATCTATCCTTCCTCTACTTCTCTTGTTCTGAATTCTTTCCACAATTTCTTAGACAGTTTTGTTGCTTTCTTTATCTTACCATGCCACCACTTCTCAACTATGGTGTCTCTTTTCAAGGCTCTCTCATCTCTTGAATCCATTTCTTTCTACTTCCCTCATTATTCAAAGAACCCCTTCCCCTCTCTCAGGCCATGTCTCCACCCCAAACTCACCCCACCCCAAGCGAGGGTGTTTATGCTGCCATCTCAGTCAAGGAAATAGTCAACATCCCCTCCTCCATTAAGAAAACCTTAATCCACAAGGGGGATTTACCTCAACAGTATTACCCTTGCACATTTCTTAAAATATTCTTCTTCTCATGAAAAATATTCATGATTCTCATCTCCAAAATCGATAATGTATCCTTCTAATGTGGTATTGACCCATAAATTGATTGCTTGTGTTACTAGGATATCTAACCGATGAAGTGATGTGATATTTTTAGTATCCCAAGTGTAGGTCTTCTCCACTCGTTTTTGGAATTATGGATATTCTTGGAGCCTATATATCCAATGGAGAATTTATTTTGGGAACTTAACTTGGAATATCTTGTACTGGTCGCTCGATCTTTCTGAGTAAAATACTACCTCCTGTGTATCTTTCATAGATTTTCCTCTCATCTTTGTTTCTTTCCATATGAAGGTGTCACAATTTATCTCCCACCAGTGGTCAATATTAGATCTGTGAATCTGTGGAAGCATTCTCCCTACAGGTTCCCTTTTAATGCAAGTCCCAACAACACAACCATTTTGTTGGAACCGAATTGATCAGACCAGGGTCCTTCTCAGGTTACCAACAAAAGGTATCGAGTAGTCTAGAGCTCTAGAATTTTCATCTCCTCTGAAGAGAAGAAGTCTCACCCGAAGCACAACCAATCCAGAAGGATAGGGAAGGGAAAGGAGAATACTTGGGTGGGTTCCCAGAACCTTCAAGATTAACCATGATCTTGCGAAAAATAGACCAATTACAGAACATATCTAAACTCATGCATACAAGAACTAAATATACTTAAATGCGAAAATAATTCATACATAAATACATCATATTGAGCTTACCAATTATAAAGAAGTACGATAAAGATACAATGCATAAGCATAAACAAAGTATGACACATTATATTTCAAGATTTTGGGTCCTTCCTCATCTATTATCTTCAGAACCTATCGAATACAATCTTAGAGATACATATTGGTACTTTGTTACAGAATTCTGACTCTAGAGTCATGTCATAGAGCTCTATATACCCAAAATTGTATACATATTACATTTACAGAACCTTTTCTCGACTAAACCCATCAACAACATTCGATTAACAACAACAAAAACCAACCTATCAACACTAGCCAACCCAACCCAACAAGAACCCTTTTACAATAGTATTTATATGATATATAGGCTGAGTGGGATCTTCTGTCTTTGGGCTCACATGCTTTCTTGTTCTTTTGTAACTAATTTTTCCTCATTGATGTTTTGTTGTCCCTTTCCACAATTGATTTCTGTTTCTTTTACTTGCTCCATTGTCTAGCTTCTTCTGTAGCTTTCGTAACTCATTTTAAACCAAAACTGGGACTGTAGTCCTTCTTCTACAGCTTCAAATCCAAAAACGAAGGACCCAACAGTTGATGCACTCGTTGATGGTACAGGTTGAGATACATGTTGGTGCATGGCTGATGCACTTGTTTATGGTACATGTTGATTACATGTTGTTTTAACATGATATTTGTACAGGTTTGATGCATTTTTTTATAGTACAGGATGAGTTACAGGTTGATGTATGGTACATGTTGAAACAAGTTGTTATAGGTTGATTATAGGTTGATTGGTATAGGTTTACAACAGTATATCTCACAGTGATAGTGTGACAGTGGTTCCATAATTCTATGTCAGGGTGGTTGGACGGGGCAAGGGTAGGTGGTTTCAACCACCTTTCGGTTATATCCAAAGAACATAGGGGGTTGTAGCCTCCTTCTAGTTGTAGCTAGAGAATTGGGGAGTTGGATATTCCCTCAGGTTGTAGCCTCCTTCTGGTTGTATCCAAAGAATTGGTGAGGTGGAGCTTCCCTCAGATTGTATCCTGAGAAACTAGGGGGTTGGATCCTCCTTCCAGTTGCATCTCGAAAACAAACAAAGTTGGTCCTTCTAATGAATGTAATTCTTAAACAAATATAAGAAAAATCATTCCATGGTTTTGTCCTTCTTTGGGTTTCCACATAAAAATACTGGTGTATTGTGTATGTGTATGATTTCTCATTTGTTCATTGTTGATTTACTCTGCAACTATTGGATAATAATGCTACATTGATATAACAGTTGCATTTTGTGGTTAAAAAGGATTAAATTTTTCTATTATCGATTCACCCCCCCTCTCAGTAATCCAACAGTATGTTATTCAACCATAAATAAATTGTGCAAGAAGTAGTATTTCTTATAGAATTCAATTGTCTTACCAACTCATGGGTCTAGTTACTCAGAGCTACAGTTCAGTATCTTGCAGTATTCTCCAATAACCTTTCTAACAATTCATCTAAAATATTCAGAAATTCAGCAAATAAAATCTCATCTAGATATGTGAACACATACCTTTGTAACCATTGTCCGCCATTGATGTCAGGGTTTCTATTCTCTCCTTGGGAAAATTTACACTCCTTCCTTTCCATACATTCGACAATCTCTGCCTTAGTTGGCATCCAAAATATTCCCTCAATTACATATTATGGGTCCTGACAACATAACCATTTCTTGGCATGCATTTATAAGACCCTTTAGATACTTTCCCTTCGACATCACCTACATGAAATTCAAGTCTCACCTGAGGCATCTACTGGGGCATCATGAACCAAGTTTCTACAGGGATGAGGGGATGTGAGGATATCGATTATAACCATTAATATGTATTCACCCTATGAGCATTATCATTATTTAACATCCTTTTATTAATCAACAAACCCTATGTATGGCTTCCATTAACTAAAAATTCATTACTTTTACCATAATAGTTGTGTGACATTAACCCATCTAGGAATCATTTATTACCCTACACCCTAGTGTGCAGAAACAATATAACATAGATCAAAATGTAACCAACCCACTGAATCATTCATTATTATTATGCATCAACTAGATGTTAAAAAAATATATACTAATCATGCATAAACATAACATCCACACATAATCACATCAACAAACACATTAGACATAGTATTTTAATGTGGTTCACCCAATCCTTGGGATACTTCCACAACGGTTGGTTTCTTATATGATTATTCATGAAATATTCACCTTGGGCCTACAGACTACGCTTACAAAAGATACAACATATTGTAATCCCCAAACCTACCTAGCCACTCTGCAGTGTGAGCCTATCTCTGCAAATTCTCAGATATGCTCATATCCTTAAATTATCTTTGTAATACCCCTAGGCCGAAGCCAATTGTAAATGTAAATGAAAATGTACTTAATATGGTGAGCTATTTGATATCATTTTTGTATGCACCTTCCATGGTATAGTGCACACATGTACTGTGCATTAAAATGATGAAGTGTGCACATTCCAGGATACCGCACGCAACAAACTTAAGTGTGTGTGATTTTGAGGCCAGGGATCCTTTCTATATATGTTGTGTTGTATAGGCTGGTGAGCCAATTATTATAAGCTAGGAGGATTATGTTTTGAATTAGGCCAGAGAGCGTAGATGCTAAAGGCAAGTGATCCTACATGCTAAAGGCCAATAAGCCTATTTTTTTATATGTCTCATGATTAATATAAAATACATCGTTGCAAGTAGACCGACCATGATAAAAGAGTATGGGGGACTAAAATCCATTGGTTAGGGAAAGGG
>CBVK0102465363.1:0-13543 GCA_900067695.1 Picea abies
TCTAATCAATCTCTTGCTAATTTACTGAACTTCTTAACTTAACCCTTTCCATGAGCAATCTCCTCAATATATAGGAAGAGATAGATTAGTTACTTGGATAGGGAATGATCCCAAGATATCTGGAATGGCAGTACTTGAGTAACCACTCGAAAGCCAACTCACCCTTCTAGAAGATTCCCTTCTAGAAGGTTCGAGATCTTTATCTTTTTCCCCTTTAAAATCATGTCCGCACCCTAACCATGAGTACAGTGCGGGAAGTTCGCACCCTAGCTTAAGGTAGCCTGCGGGAAACAGGCATTCCCGCAGGTGAATATATAAGCAGCCTGCGAACATGTTTCAAAGTATGAATTCTGGAAGAATACAACTGTAAATTTTCTCAGGAAAGTATTCTTGGTAAAGAGCTTGATTTTCCATCATCATGATACCATCATGACATCATCACAATGACCAAATTTGTGGATAACGGAATGCCCCCCAAAGTCTGAGAGCGGAACCAGTGACAGTCGATAGACTTTGTAAGTTGCATGTGTGTGTCAAGAACCAAAAGCACATCTAATCAGAGACCTGCAAACATCCAAGCATCATCAGAAGATCATATATATCAATTCCGAGGTAGGCATTCCAATACTCAGATCATAGACGGATGACATCATAAACCAAGGTCATGGCCACCAATCATACACTGTGGATCCATGCCGTCACTATATAGCACAGCCACCTGAATACACTGTGGATCTGTGCGACAAATTTTCAGTCAAGACGACATAGCCACGAATCATACACAGTGGATCTATGTGTCGCAAATCATGTATACTCCATCGCAACCTAGATCACAAAGATAATATCCAGGGTCTTCAATTTCGTTGCCCAAAGTACGAATCTGACCATGTGATTACATGTGTCGAAGTCGAACATGGTAGAAACCACTTGATTATCGGTCATTGATGTATACCATTAACAAGTGCGAGGGAAATCACCATTAATGTCAATGACTCCCAAGGTACTATAGTACAATCCATCGACTGTGAATAAATGAGTTGATGTCGAACACTCGACGAAATCTCTCGATCACGGGTCAATGATGTAAACGCACTGTCGAAAGCGAGAAACTTGCCATTGAGGCATGCAAGCTTCAAGGTACTGAATAATTTCTAAGTCTTAATTCTGGATAATGTGCTGAAGTCGACAGAACAAGACTCATCACAGGAGGGCCTTGATGTATCCCACATCAGTGACACAAAATGAGTAACAGAGTTTGTAATTGAAACAGAGCATGTGACAATTAGACTTTGGACACAGGGAAGGCCGACACGGAATGAAAGTATAACTGTAGATGACCGACTCAAAAGAGGTTTGGACTGCTCTTGAACATATGGATGACACGACCAATGATTTGGCAGCATTGACTCAAAGACGACACATGGAAAGACCTTGTTATTGAATCGAATGAGAGACAAATGGATTTCCCAAACCGACTTCAAATGATGAATAGGGGGTGTCATGTTCAAGAGCGACACTTACTGCCAATTAACACAAAAACAAAACATATCCCTTTCCCAAATTTTCCCCCACCATTTCTGGCAAGTACCTCTTTATTTTTACGCAATCTTGAAGAGGATCACATATTCTTGTTGATATAAGCTCATCCTTCGGACGAGTCCCTCGGAGTATTTTTAACAAACCCTAAGAAGGAGTGGTTCGGTCCCATCACGGGTCAGTCAATGTTTGTTTAACGAGTCCATAGATAGAAAACTCGAAGGTTTTTCAGGATTATAGAGTTTGGAAAAACACTCAAAAGAGAACTCTCTCAGTTCCTTTTTTGTACAATAGTCCAACGAGACCGAAAAAGGGTTAAACTATCGCTCGAAGGACGTGTAACTTCAAATACTTTAACGAGTGTGAAAAGAGCAAGATCACTCGGCAATCTTTTCATATTTAGGGAGTCGTGAAAAGATCTTAAAGTTAACTCTAGGGGGGTTCCTTTTTCGTCTTACCACATCGAGCCCGGAAAAGAGATAAAACAACGCTCGATCACGTTCTAGGTTTTTCGCAAGTGCAAGAACGGATAAAAGGCACTTGAGGTCTTATATCAGAACCATAGGAAACAAACAAAAACACATCATATCGCAAAATTTTTTCATCCATAATCATCTGCATTGGGTACCTACAAGTCATTTCACTCACTTTCATATTAGAAATTAGGGTAAAATAGTGAATAAATACAAAAAACCCACTTTAATTATGCTAAAAAGTAAATAAACCAATTTTACTATTCATTTTTACCATATTGTTTTACCCATTTACCACTTTAGTGCAAAAACTTCCATTTTACCTCCGATCTTCACCGTCAATTTTCGGGAGCTTCGGGGCACCATTCCACGAACCGTCTGGATCAGATTGGTAAGTTCTCAAATCTCTAGCCTTTCATGGTTTAGTTTCATGATTTTAGTGGCTAAATTTCAAGTTTTAGGTGAGTTTTTGAAACCCTATGTGTGAATGAGGATTCCCGCAGGCTGCCCATACGGGGCCTATGAGAAGTCTTCATTCCCGCAGGTGGGCTTAAGCTACAGTGCGAGAAGTCCTCACTGTGCGCTATAAGTCACCTGCGAACAGCACAGTGCCCAAATTTTTTTATACCATTTAGCCAATCAAACCAATTTTTCTCATGTTTCAAATCATTAACTATCTTCCCATGTTTGTCATGCAGGTTAATAACTATCACCATGGTGCTCGAATGGAGAGAAAGGGGACACGAGGATGATAATGCTACCGCCGAAAATCACCCTCAAACTATTGCCGCTTTAAGAGATTGCGGTCTCCTAAAGTATTTCCGCATACCGGGCATGAGAGCCCAAGTTCGATTGTTGGAACATTTAGTCCGGATGTGGGATCCAGATCAGCAGGTCTTTAATGTCGGTGCCCACACATTGACGATTGATATTGAAGATATCTATTTCCTGACTGGGTTGTCAAGACAAGGTTCTTACGTTAGTTTGACTGGTAGCTGCAGGGGTGGCATGAAAATGAGTGAGTATTGCCGAGAGTATTGCGTGCCAGAGGCAGAACGACAAAAAGGAAAAGTGGCCATTTGGGGAGTGACAAATATAACTCTCCGGACCATTCTCTTCACTATAGCTCGGATGGTAGGGAGTGTTGCCCTGCATATGGCTCTATAGAGCTATTTTCAGTATTCCCTCGAGTGTGTCGAGCCCCGGGTCTTCAACTGGGCTGACGCAATGTTACGCAACCTCAAGAAACAACTGACCAAAAGCAGGCCTGGAAACCTAAAGCAGTTTGGTTATTGATCGCTGCTAGTGTCCTTCTTCTGCGAGAGGGTTCCCGTGTATAGGCTTCAGGATGATTGGCACTTTTCGGGTCCCAGGGATCCATGGATGTTACGATGGTGCCAACTCATGGCTAGCCATGTGACAGGACCGATCGTTAGGTATGACGATCGTTTCTTTGACTGGCTCCAAGGCCAGGTCTTGATGATAGAGGATTATGCATATGCTAGCTTGGAATTTCGCGGTGATCCTGAGCTTGCCCTTCCTGAAGATGCACAGTGGGGGGATATTGGTAAGAAGTACACCAACTTTTAACTTTTTAGATGTTTTTGTATTTTCATCATATTAAATGTTTTTGTTTTTTTATAGAAATATCCAAAGACTAACACCAAAATTTTACCGATAACACAGATGTTGGGGCATACAGACCCGCTGGTAGTTCTCCTGTTCAGCGTCGAGGAGAAGCAACAGTTCCAGTCCCCCAGTATGCTGAGGACTATCTTACAGTGGAGCAAAACTTAGAGGGTCTTATGGCCGATGTTCCAGAGATGCCTCTGGAGGAGATCCCCCGACGCGATCAGCGTCACACCGTGGGAGTCTCTGCCTCTATGGGTCATTTGCTCCGCAGAGTAGCCAGGACTTTAGCATGCTATCGTGAACATCATTAGTGATGTCACTTTGTAGAAGCCAAGAGATTCATTATTTTTGATATTTTGGTCTTCGGACACATTTTGTAAAAACAAACTTTGACCGTTATATATATACATGGGTTCTACCGGCTTACTTTACAATTGTGTACATTTTAATGTGTTTGATTTTATAAATGATTTAAATGCCCTTCTAATACATAATTAGCTAAAGCATCTGTCAATGTATTAAGACTTCTCGGAATGTGTTGATATTCTATGTAATCAAAATGTCTTTGCAAGAGGCGAATCCGCAAATATATCCTTAATAAAGTAGGGCTTCAAATAGAATATACATTACTGAGCTGTAGTACTACCAACTGCGAGTCAATTCGAACAAGCAAATAACGAATTCTGAGAGAGATAGAATCAACCAATAATTCAACCACGGTGCTATACTCTGCAATATTGTTGGTTGCTCGGCCAAGACATATACCTCGTAGAGATATGAGTTCATTTTTTGGGGCATAGATTGCCCAAGCAGCGGAAGCTAGGTTCCGAGTACTACGGCTAGCACCGTCGGCGAAGCCAATATAAGGTAGTGAATACTCCGACATCTGGCAATCAAACACAACGTCATGTAAGGGTAGAGACCAGATAACGTCAAAACAAAACTAAAGTAACACACACACTTAGTATGATACATAAAAATACAAGTACTCATGCACAAATGACTCATGCATAGTACTTCTTCAAGTACAACCCATTCCTGGGTTCACTCAAAGGCACACCATCATAGTCCACTAGCTCATATGCTCCTTTTTCCAAAACTTTGCTAACAATATAAGGCCCACGCCATATTGGTTCGAATTTCCCAGCTCCTAAGACATCTTTATCTTGTTCATATAGAAGAACAAGATCTCCTTCGGAGAAGACACGAGGTTTGACATGCTTGTCGTACTGTGCCTTAACATGTTTCTTCTGGGCTTCTATTACAAGAGTAGCGTCACGACGAGTCTCGTCTAATCGCATCAAATACAACAGACGTTCCTCTTCGGCAGAAGTATTAGGTAAGAGTTCTACAACTAGCTTCAAAGACGGCATCTCACATTCTATTGGCAGAATGGATTCCATGCCATAAACTAATCGAAAAGGCGTGAATCTTGTGGCAGACTTAAGAGATGTCCGATATGCCCACAATGCCGAAAATAACATCCTGTGCCAGCTGGTTTTATGGATTCCTATCATCCGTCGAATCATAGTTATAAGAACTTTATTGATGGCTTCGACTTGGCCATTGGTCTGTGGATAATAGGGTTTCGAGCTATCATGACGAAGGCCCAACTTCTCTGTAAGTTCATACATCATGTTATTTCTAAAATGACTATCGTGATCAGTAACGATAGCCTGAGGAACACCAAAATGAGTGATGACATGGTTGAAAAGGAATAAGGCTGCAGTCTTCCCAGTATTATCGAATGTCGGCATCGCCTCGGCCCACTTTGTGAAATAATCAACAGCTACAATAATGTAACCATGCCCCCCGGTCGAGTGAGGGTGACATGTCATGAAGTCAATGCCCCATTTAGCAAAAGGACCTACTGAGACTACAGGATGAAGGGGAGCAGGATGCGATCAAATCTTCTGATTATAAGTCTGGCAGGCATGACACTTCTGAACAGCAGTAATGCAGTCAATGAATAGAGAAGGCCAAAAGTAACCTGCACGTAAGATCTTATGGGCAATAGCATACCCAGACATATGACCACCACATGCTTCTGAATGGTAGTCATTCAAAGCTTTCTTAGCTTCGTCAAAAGTCAAACAACGCCGAAAGACAGAGTCAATGCCTCGACGGTAAAGAGTATCACCGAGGATAATATAATGACGTGATTGATAACGGACACGGTTTCGTTCATTACTGGACAAGTTAGGTCGAAAAGTTTGAGTTTGGAGATATATAATGATACATCCATACCAAATATCGTCGGTACTAATAAGGAAAAGTGACTCGTCAGGTAACAAATCAACTGCTACCTTTTCCGTGGCAGTGTGGGGAAAATCACAAATTAACTCAGCGAAAACTAGAGATTTCTTCAACGTGGCGCGATCGAATTCCAAATCGAACTCCTGGAGAATAACGATCCACTTGGAGTACTTTCCCCCCAGCAATTGACATGTCAATATGTGTTGCATGGGGTTACAGTGTGAAATCACTGTAGTCTTCCTGGAGAGAATGTAATGACGGAAACGTTGGACTGCTTGGACAGCAGCCAAGGCCAGCTTCTCAACATGTTGGTACTTGATTTCCGTGGATGATAAACTTCTACTCAAGTAATAGATAACATGTTCATCGTGGTTATCATCCTCTTGAACGAGGACCATGCCGATAGTATACTCGAACGCAGATAGATAAAGAAAGTAATCTCGACTATAATCCGGGGGAAAAAGAAGAAGAGCTTTTGTGGGGGACAATTTTAAAGCTTCAAAGGCGTTGTTAGCAACTTTATCCCAGACAAACTCTGAACCTTTCTTTAGAAGACGTGTGAAACCTCGAGTAATCTCGGCATAATTCGAGATGAAATGACGAAGAAAGTTTGCTTTCCCCTGCAAACTTTGTAACTGATGCAAAGAAGAAGGAGGAGGGAGATTAAGAATCGCCTCGACCTTGATAGGATCTACCTGGATCCCATGGCGTGAAACAATGAAACCAAGGAGATGGCCGGATTCTACACAAAAGACACATTTATGAGGATTCAAGCGAATGCAATAGAATCGACAACGAACAAAAATTGCTTGGAGATGAGTAGGGTGATCGACTCGATGTAAAGAATGAGCCGGAAAATCGTCCAAATAAGGTTGAACAATATGCTTGATATCGTGAAATGCGTAAGACATAGCACGTTGGAACGTAGGACCTGCGTTCTTCAGACCGAAAGGAAGTTTTCTGTAGGCGAAAGTACCCCAAGGACAAATAAAAGCTGTTTTGTGTTGGTCCTCAGGTGCAATATTGATTTGATTATAGCCGGAAAATCCATCCATGAGGGAAAAGATTTCACTGCCGGCACAGTCATCGACGATTTGGTCAACGAAAGGGGTTGGAAAATTGTCCTTTGGACAAGCTTTGTTGATATCCCGATAATCAACACAAACGCGTATACTACCACCCTTTTTATCAATCGGTACGGGGTTGGAAACCCATTCTGTCAATGCCACGAGGTAAATGAAACCGGCTTTAAGAAGTTTTTCAACTTCGATTTTAATGGTTGTCGCTTTACGTGGATGGACAGGACGTAGGCGCTGCCGGAATGGTTTAGCTCCAGGGTATGTCTTAATCTCATGAACGACGATAGCAGGGTCAATACCCGGCATTTCTTCGTAACTCCACGCAAAAATATCACAGAATTCTTTAAACAAGGAAGTATAAGTGACAATTTCTGTGGGAGAACAGGAAGCTCCGATATGAACGTTCTCGACGATCCCAGGTTTCACTGAAATATCTATGGGTATCGTGGGTGAAATGTTACTGAGATTCCCTTCTGCAAACACATCTCGCGTGGGTTGGGAAACCATAGAGATAACAACAAGGGTCCACAAAGTTGAGATTCAGTGATAATTTTCAAGAGTCTATTGTGCCAGAAACAAGATGGAACGATGATGCCCATCGTCCCAAGGGGTATCTTCCATGACGGACATGATCATCTCGTCAGTGGGAAAGATGACACGGAAAGGATCAGGAGACAACTCGTCAAAAGAAGAAGTAGATGGGGTTGCCGATTGAATGGCTTGATAAGCGGACTCAACCGGACTTAACGACATGACGTTGCCGAAACGAACATGATCTCCAAGATCGGGGACTATCCACGGGTGAATAGACACCGGAAGTTCATGAGGTACAATAGAGATCATATTAATAGACGCAATAAACGGGCGTGGAAGATTGGGTGGTGGTGGTATGGGGAAAGTACCCATCAGTGAAGAGTATTTTAAAAGACTGACCCCGACATTCTCATAACCCGGTGGGGTTTTAGCGATGAAAGGCACGTTGCCAACATGAGTATCAACATTAAAAAAGGCAAGTTGATCGATCGTAACCACTTTTCCTTGGTGAGGAAATCGTACGACACGGAAAAGGGTTGACACGACAGCACGCATAGAATCGACCCAGCTTTGACCAAGTAGAAGATTATAATCTAAGGGAGTATCGAAAACTTCAACTTCCACCTGAACGGTCTTACCTTCCAGAGTGACAGGCAACAATGGTAGAACACCATAAGGCTTAAAACCCGAGCCATTGAAAGCTCGTAAAGTGTTTTGTGATTCGTTTAACGGGGGAGAGCCAATGGCTTTCCAACAAGAAAAATACATTACTCACGTAGAGGCACCCTCATCGATAACATTCCGACAAATACTCTTGTCGGAGACCACAACTTGAATTTGAAACGCAAGCTGTGGGGGTAACCTTGGAATATGATCATCCAAGTTAAAGACTATCAGATTTGTATCTGTTGGATCAATGCCACCTATAGCTTTCAACAACGCCCTTCGTTGCGTAGGACAAGACTGAAGGACTTCCAGGGCAGACATCGCTGAGGGTGCTTGGGACAGATCTTCAACAATGTTATAGTTCTGGGCTGCCCGAGCATGAGGATTGAATGCCAACTTCTTAACAACACCTTTCGGAGGTCATAAAACTGTATCAAGACTCGGTCGTTCGAGATGAAGAGGATCGTTCGTAGGTGGATTGGGTGGAGAAGGCTGTACCAAATCGGGAGGTAAGTCATCAACCTTCTCCTTAGAAGGAGTATAGTCTTTAGCTCTAGTGGTAAGTGCAACATTGTTTTTCGTGGAATCACCAGTACACATCAAAACATAAGATGATGTAGAAGTAGAGGGTTGGTCGTGGATGACCAATGAAGCCTGTTCTTGAGATGGGAAGGGTTCAGACAAGACAACCGGCGTAGAGGGCTTCCGTGCTCCTTGAAGGAACTTGTTAACCTTGGCACGTCTCGGACAATACTT
Source organism: Picea abies (assembly GCA_900067695.1). Taxonomy (NCBI): domain Eukaryota; kingdom Viridiplantae; phylum Streptophyta; class Pinopsida; order Pinales; family Pinaceae; genus Picea; species Picea abies. The sequence continues at coordinate 8,933 of CBVK0102465363.1, forward strand.
CGTGTAGTGATCGTCACCATAGATAAGGCAAGGGTAGCGTGGTTTGCGCTTATCCCGGTCATCAATAGGAGGAGATTTGGTTTGCTCATTTGGATTATTGTTTTTACCCTCCTTATTCTTGCCTCTCCCTTTCCTAGACTTAGTTTTACCGGTCGGCGTAGATTGAACAGAGTTCACTTCAGAGGTTTTACCGGTGGGAGGAGCAGGAGACAGAGCACTTTGTACATTAGAAGAATTGGATTTCAGGGTTGTAGTTGAAACGGAATGTGAGTGGCTATGAGTGGAACCAATCACACCATCAGCTGCATGCGAGGCAGCCGGAGCAGTAGAAGTAGTAGAAGTACCAAGACGAGGTAAATCAGGCAGTAAATCATACAATGTTCCCGTTTGCGAATAAACGAGATGAAGATACTGAGCACGAGTAATAGCCTGCTCTTCAGTGAAAACACCGCCCATAGCAATGTCTTTACCGATTTTGTTTACAAAAGACTTGGTAAACCACTCTGCCAGTAACTGATCAGGAAGCTCAAGTTTAATGAGACGTCGCCTCCGTCGCCACTCATGAATATGATCAGATATATGAGTGCCCGAGCTTTGTTTGAAGGAGGTTAAAATCACAGTTCCGGTATCGTAACGAATCAGTAACTGGTAGTGTGTGAGAAAGGCCATTACAAGGGTGTTGAAATCGAAAAAGAAACCTCGTGGTAATTCAATGTACCACTTCGCAGCAGCACCCGTAAGAGTTCATTGAAAAAGATGCAGTCTAATGGAGTCATCCATCAACGAGTTGGACGAACACCACAAGTGGAAAGTCATGACATGATTATTTGGGTCCTCTCCCACCTTCCCATGGAATTTGGGAATGTCCGATGGAAGCTTTGCAGGAATAGCAAGCCATTGGGGAGAGTGAAAAATAGGATCATTTAGAATCCTAGACAAATATGGCAGGTCCAAAGTAGCTAGAAAAGGCAATTGCTGATTCACTTGTGGATACTGGTGACTTTGGGGTGGAAGCCCTATCGGTAGACCAGTGGGACTGTATGCAGTCTGCCCCCAAAGGGAAGATCCTGGTTGGTTTGGTGGTGGTTGAATTGGATAGTAACCCCAAGGATTTTGACCTTGAGTTTGAGGTTGAGTAGTTTGACCAGAACCCCATATAGGATTAGTCACCCCTAGATATGGTTGGCCTGTGGTAGGGACAACTTGCTTCCCCCCAGCATTTTGAGGAAAATGTTGCATAATTTGATTCCAATACTGGGCCAAAGCAGGAGGTATATTTTGTCCTAAAGGTGAGGTTGGTCCCCCAATCAAAGGAACAGTTCCACCCGGAGGTTGTGTACCAACCGTAGGTTGCGTAGTAACTATGTTATGTTTGAGAAAAGGAAAAGGAAACGTACTACCCTGACCACCAACAGGATTGTGCAAGTTTGGTGCAACAGTCGTGATAATGCTACTAGTATTAGGATTGCCAGGAGGAAACGAAGGGAGTGTCGGGATGAAACCGGGAATCGAATGCCCAGGAAACTGAGGACCACTTGGAGAACTAGCTGGAGTTTGTGGGGGTGTTGGATGGGAAACATTCAACGATGGATTCAACGCATGGTATCCAGGAGGTAAATTCGGATTAGCCTCATGAGTTCTCTAAGTATTGATAGGAGGAAGAGTAGTTGCAGTAATTCCGGTTTGGACACTCGAAGTATTCGCGAGATGGGCCATCTCGGGAGGAAGAACAAAACGATAAGTTGTAGTCTCAGGTGTAGTCTCTGGTTCAGGAGACGCAGGAGGGTTGATGATTTCATAGATAGGGGATTCAGTACCAAACAAGACTCGTCGAAAATCACCTGACCAAGAAGGATCTTGGCCTACTACACCGTGAGAAGGCCCAGCGATTGATTCAGAAGATGTAACAAGAGTTTCTTCAGAAAGATGAAGTCGTCCTGAAGGTTGTTCACCACGACGAAAGCGATAATCCTCTACAGTATTGGTAATTCAAAATTTCGCAAGAGGATCAGTGGGTTCTACTTGTGGAGGTGGTGTAAAAACTTCTGGGACGTCACTGATGTCCACGTGTGGTAGAGTAACAAGGGGAATTTCACCCGAACGAGGAGAGTCCTCAGGGGTACCCTCAGGTGTTGTTGTGTGCAAAGGTTGTGAAGCTTCCGGATGTTCTGGAGACAAACCTTGCATCCTACGTGAACTTCATGGGGGAGCAATTGTAAACAAGTATCCAACTCCCCAACGAAAATCCTATGGTCAACTTCGAGAAATAAACAGCACACCCTAGTAAACAAAATCTAGAAGCAATCACCAAGCAAACAATACCTTCCAATATCGAAGCCACTAGTTGGTGATGAAATCCAACGTCGCAACAACGAGACGAGAAGGGGCAGGGCTAAGGTGGAAAAGTTACGTTGACGACCTGCTTAACAGACTTACGCCCTGGTGCAAGATCCCACACATAATCGTGGGTATACCCTCCAAGGAGCCCGAGTGAGTTTGATCAACGTCGATTCCAGGTACTGTGAAGACTTTCCCCTCCACAGTCACCTTGGGTAAGAACCTAGAGAGATAAGCCACTAAGGTCACCACAGACAACAGTACAACCTGGGGAAACGGTCGTCAGTCCGATCCACACGCAAAGGCAGGGTATCTAGCCCGAAATCAACTCAAAGGCTTCCACTCATAATTGTGGGTATACCTCGGAGTGACCCTCGTAATACGTGAAATCTCTACACCGATGCCAACAAAGCAGGGTTAGTAACTCTGCCAACACCAATGCGACCTAATGCTTGACCCTTGTGTTAGAAGGGCTTCCCAGGACAATATGCTGCCAATGGAATTTTACACTCCCTAACTCAAGATGCTATTGTGTGTTTTTGAGCTTTTGGAGAGTGTGTCTCTCTTCCTACTCCAAAGCACTAGCCTAGCTAAATGTTGGTGTAAAAGAGCCCTAGAAAAGAGTTACTAGATCAATTTTAATATTACGCAATGTTTTTACAGGCTGTTGTTTACTCAAAGGCAATGGAAATGAAACTCGTGATGTATGACTCTGACCCAAATAATGCGAGGATATGATGAAATAGAACTCGTTTCATTCAATGAATCCTAGTTATGGGAGAGAGAGAACAATTTCCGAATCAAACTCAATATTACAATGCAAATGCAATGCTCAATTTCCTTTCAGATGCCAAAGCAAACAATCATGTATCAATGAACAATTTCAACATGTCTTTTTCAAAACTTCAATACTCTTAAAACTTTGATTTTCAATGTTCTTGCAACAAGCAAAAACAAAACTTGAAAGAAAACATGCAGTTCACTTTCCAAGAAGAACTCTGAATGATGAGAAAAGAAAACCAAAATATAAAGACTCAATCAAACAACCCAAGCCAATACTTTCAATGAAAGCAAAAACAAAAGCAAACCAAGGAGCTTCTCAATGTAAATGAAAAATTTGTCCTTTTGAACCAACAAGTACAAGAGAAACACCAAACACTTAACTCTCAACCAATCCCTGGTTCTCAGCAAGTCAGATACACTCAACTCTATAAGGCGGAGAGAATGGCAATGCCAACAAAAGCTAAGAAATGAAAGTCAAGTTTCAAAAGCAAGAAAACACCTAGAAAACCTAGATCAGTTCCAGCAAGCCAATTATAGAAAAAGGTAGGTAATTCACTGATTTAACAAGCCAAAGAGGTCCAAATCAACATACATGAGCTATTGATAGGGTCAGAACTTGAATTCAAAAATTTTCAAAAACTGTTTGCAGGCTAGTGTGGAACACAGTGCGAGAAACTATGGTTCTCGCGGGCCACTTTGATGCAGCATGTGAACTATCCGCACTGAAATGTATATGCAGGGTGTGAACAGTCAAGGTTCTCGAAGGTTGCTAATGGACACAGTGCGAGAATCCCTGAAACCAATGAAAAATTTGAAAGAGCAAGCAAAAATCAAATTGGCTTATAGACCCAAAAGGTCTCTCAGGGTATCCTGAGGACTCAGAGACAGACAAATCAAGAGAAAAATGCAAACAGAGCAAATGGCCACAGAAAATCCAAAAACCAAAAAGAAAAAGGGATAGTTCCCCAGTGGAGTCGCCAATTTTGTTAATGGATAAATCCGTAAGTGCGGACACAAACCGATCTCCCTAGATCCACCTAGTATCTAGAACAAAACAGGACAGAATAATACACTTTCCCTAGATCTAGCCTATTGAATGAACTAAGAGATAAGGGTTATGGACATACCTTATGATCGCTTTCCTTATGTCTCTGTTGTTCCAAGCTTCACTTCAATACTCTCGTCCCATCCAGATCAAAACAAAATGAACCAATCGAAGTAAAGACAAGTTAAGATATTCAATGACTAGTCTATACATATGATCAAGGAATTATGTAATAAAATGACATCATTTTTATGGGAAAGGGACATATTACTGTATTGCATTAATTGAAAGAGAAAATTACAACCTGAGCCTTGATGTCATAGGTCTCCTTTCAATGGCTTCTAGCTCTGACACACACGCTTTCTCATGTATGAAGAAAATCCACCACATGTGTTGACCTTGCTGTTGTCTTTTGTTGTTGTAGCATCAATCCTTCATACTGTCTT
>CBVK0102465387.1:0-16137 GCA_900067695.1 Picea abies
AGACGGCATACGAGATCGGTCTCGGCATTCCTGCTGAACCGCTCTTCCGATCTCACTGAAATTTCTGTAAAATATATGTGGCATTTAATGTCTTTCACATACTGACTATGTTGGCTTCTGATAGTACCTTGAAAGAAAAGAAGTTGAATTTCATGCAGCTCGGCAAGATGGTATTATTGATTTTGTTTCTTCTGCTTCCTTCTTCACATACATCAAATCCAGAAGCTTGTCAGACAACAATCTCACTACTCCGAATTCTGAAAGTGGTGTTAGCATTAGCTGCCAACTGTAGCTACTTCTTGGACTGCAATCTCTTGCCACCTCTTATTCCTATGCTATCTACAGCTCTTGAAAATTACTGTACAATTGCAGCATCAAACAACAGTTACAATGGGGCTGCTAGAAACTCCATTGCTACATCATCAGATAAAATTTCTGATGAGAAAATAGAAACAATGGGTGAGGTGTTGCAAGGTCTTTTGTGGTCCGTTACAGCTATAATAGCTCATGCTTGCTCCGAGCACCGACTACAGATGTAGGATGATATGGATAAGTTAATTGTGGAATGTAAAGTTATTCATAATTTGCATGAATTGTTTTCTCTTTTTGACAGACCTCAGATAGAAGGAGCTCCCTTCCCAGCCCCTGTATTGCTCGGATTAAATTTATTGAGGATTTTGACGTGTCCAAGAGGACATATTTCTTCCATAGACTGGGAAGCACATTCAACTACTATGACAAGATTTCCAGGAGTTCAAACATTTGGAACTGCAGATTATGAGGGAAATGTCGTTTCCCTGCAGGGTTCTCATTCCAATAAAGGCCCAGTAAAAGAAGCCGAATTTAGTCCCCCTCGACACATTCTGAAGGATACCTAGATATATGAATTCATCTATAATAAAAATGATGAAAGGGAGAATGAAGTGCCTAGTGTGGGGGAACATGATAGACTTTGTAGTGTTGTCTGTGAAAATGATAAAGACATTAGACTGTTGGAGTCAGTGGTGTTAAATAAGATAGTGGCTGGGATGGAAAGTGGCGCGGTGGTGAATGCACAATATCTTGTGCCTTGCAAAAGAGTACCGATGAGAATCCTCTTGAAGAGACAGATTTTGAGCCAAATAATCCTTTACCACCTAGTGCTGATGATAAGAAAGATTTCATAAGAAAGAAAAGCGTAAAGGCAGTAGGAGGAATGCCTGATCCTCTTACAACATTTCTAGTTTCTGTTATAGCTGAAACTAGCTTAGTAGGTCTGTCGTCATTGTTGATGGCTATTCTTTTACAGGCAAACCCTCGGTCAAATTCTGAGCAGGCATGTTAAAACTTAATAGATATTGGACAATGCACTTATGCATTTGACAATGCTCTCATGTGTGACTTTTACTTATAATTTTTTTCGCAGGCTTTTTGATTTTTATATGTGATGCTTGCTTCTGATTACTTGTTTCCCCCCTACTTTTGTAATGTTATCAACAACATTACAAAGTTCCATTGTGTATTTGTTTTTGTGTTGCTTTTCTTGTCAACTAGTTGGTTACCATCCAAACCCTTATTTTTAGTGACGAAATTCCTAAGGCACAAGTAGGACCCTAGGGGCACTATAGAAGGACCACCCACTGTCACTACAATAGCTCCTTCACACACTTTTGGCTGGATATCCTCTGGCACAAGGGGGTATCCCTAAGAAAACTTAAGCTTATAATATAATAGATACAAGGAATGGTAATATGACTTTGGAGGAAAAATTTGATTATTGTTTTGTTCTTGAATAAATTCCCAATCCTCCAACAACCAAGGCTATTTAAAAAAACACAATTCTCCCTCACCCTAATACTACCAGTGCCTGTGGATTTGGTATCATATCGCATTGGCAATATTTGGCTTGTGGTTGTTTTCTATGTGATGTTACAAGCTATATTTTCTACAGTCATTCCTTAGTTTAATTGTAATTAACAATGTTCTCAAGGCATGCCAACCCCCCTATTATTCCCAATATACAACTTCTAATGCATATCTAATAGCTTTGGTAATAGATCCATATTAACCAATTTGATACTTGTAGGTGCCAAAGATGCTCCATTTATTCACTACACACATTTTTAGCTATATTATATTTAAAAAGAAATAAACAGATCTAAATTAAAATAACTAGAATTGATGGCTATATAAAATTATATAGTACAGTTAGAATGGTTGTTCCCGCGTGTTTCTCTTCCGATGTATGGCCCTCTGTTAGTCTTGAGATTCACTCAATCGATGAAGAAAGATCTTAAAGTACCTGCCAAAAACATTCAACGTCCTTAAATATCTAAAAAATCAATACAAGTAATATTTGTAGCGCATTATTTACTCTAATATGCATTTTTACGAGAGTGTCAAAACATACCTGAATGAGCTCCTCTTGGTTTCAAGAATAATTTATTAGAGCCACGTGTCTAATATTTGATCAAACTGTCTCCATTGATTTGAGGTAGTAGCAACGAAGTCAACACTGACTTTGTTGTTGCTATGTTGGATTGAGGGAGGTTTGCTCCAAGATTAAAAGACTCCAATAAATTATTCTCTACTGAACAAGGCCAACCACGTGAAGGCAGAAGCGCTTATGGCCCCTCCCCCTCCCTTAGATCACTCTCAATTCCCCAATACCCAACATATAAATCTATTGAAATATTTATAGCAAAAACAAACATATTAAAATATTAAAATATTCATGTACATCATCATTTAGTACTTTTAGCCAGTCTCTTCTTCTTAGTCCTATAGTTCCTAATCATTTCATCCATATCTATGTCTTCGTTCTCTGGGTGCTCTTCAAAATCCAATTGTGATTGTGTCCTATCACGCCGAGCACACCTAGTTGCGGGGTACTCACGCTGTAATGGAGGTCGTTGTAATGAGGCATCACCTACAAAAGAAGAAAATACAAAATTTAAATGGCCAGTTTTTAAATATCATTGAACTAGTTCAGTAATATTAAAAAAAACACATGAAATGTAATTATTTACCGGGTGCACTGGTCGAAACTGTTGAAATGGTTGCCCCCTCGTGCTCCTCTTCAACTGTACGAGCCTCAAGTACAAAATTCTCTGCCATTGAGACCACAAACTTTATAATGACAATCATAAATGTATAAGTATAACTACAAAATTATTAAGTATATGATTAAAATACAGCCATATTACCATCATGTGCCATCTCGATCATAGCACCATCATGCAATTGCGTCTCCATGGAAAATTGGGACTGAATGGGATCAAAATTATCTTCTAGTTTCACACTTCTATCAACGCACTGCTCTCCAATAGGACTAGTGCGTTCATTGATAGTGCTACTCCCCTGATTAAAACAAAGTTGTAAATGTTAATAATATCCAACATGATTGTATTCTTTTAATAATAAAGGTTAATGTGGATTATATTTTATTTACCTTATCCTGCAAAGTGGTTCTTGGTATTTGCCACAAGCGTTTTTGGTGTTCGACTACCCCTTTATAGTCGTACTTGTAACCAGGCTTGAGGTCTTCCTCCATGGTTTCAGTACCAAACTCGTCACCCTGCATTGCATAAGAGTATGTATTTTTTATGTTATTCGTTGGAATTACCTAAAAGTTTTAAGGCGATACAAATAAGATATTTAGGTACTTACAATTTGTGACTGCAACTTCAAGTAGTCTCCCTAACCTAGCTTGTGCTAGCCACATTTGGAAAGCCTTTATTTTGTGTCCTTTGACATGTCAATCAACCTATCATCAAAATTTTAAAGTATGTTAATATATACCAAAGGTTTATTTACATCTAAAAAAAATTGAAGGTATTCAATTAAAATTGTAATTTACCTTCTAGGACTAGAGGGTGTTTTTCCTTCATCTGTCAATTTCTTCTCTTTTGCGTCCTTAATGAGGGCCTTCCACTCCCTCTCTGGAATCATCAGAGGATGATCGTACCTATCATTTTGTTTCAAGTGCCTCCTATATGTTTCTCGTGTATATTTTAAATATTGTCCAGCCGTGGCCATGGCCAAGGTCTTATTAAAAGTATCTACACCAAAAAGGTTTTCTAGATAATCCATCAATTCTTTTTTGAGGTTGGAATTCTGGGAATTCCACCCCTCCTGTATGGTGGGCCCAAAAATTAGCAAAGCCTTATTCTCCAAGGACCTGTAGAAATTGTTGTTCCCTACACACAAAATGATTATATGATTATTAATTTAAAAATAATAATTTAGATGATTTATATTTGTCTACATAGAGAACATGAACAAAATAAAATTTTAAAAATTACATGGGACTTTAACCTGCTTTAATGGAAGTCCTTCCTCGTTGACCATAAAGGTGCCCTTAAGGGTCCCTGTGCTGGTCACATGTCTTTCTTTAGGAAAAGAAACCATATAGTTTGTCAAATCATCGCCCTCATCTCTGTCACCACCTCTAGAGCCTACCTGTGTGGATGCTTCCTCGGTGGGTGTGTCGTGGCTCCCACCTAATGGTGTGGAAGGTGGAGATCTGAATAGATGCATCCTGACAACTATACGAGGGCCTATGTTGGGACCCTATGGCATTTGTGCAGCGCCACTACTACCGATACCATGCATGTCGGTGTCAACAGGATCCAAAAATTTCTATATAAGAAAGAAAACATTTTTTCGTTTAGATAATGTAAAAGTTTAAAATCAAGCTTTCATAATTGATCTTATCACATAAAAATAAAACAACTTGAAATTATGGTTATTACCTTATATGTCTTAAGCCTGGTCATAACTTCATTGATCCTTTGTTCGACGTCACGAGTTTGATCTAGAATATTTAACAAGTGAGCCAGTTCCTTGTTTCCTTTATTGATCATTTTCCTGATTAAAATCATAGGGTCGGGGGATTCATACAAATCCCTTTCAGCAAGAGAATCATCATCAACATCATGTCTCGCTGACTACATATTCGAAAAAATAAATGATAATTTAGTTATGTAAACAAATAAAATAATTGATTGCCACAGAAATGAAATGCACATTAAATGAAATTAAAAAATTGTCGTTCATTTAGTTGTTCTGATGCCTCTATTGATTTAGCACGATCATCCTGCCACATTACAGTAAAATTAGAACCGTGATCAATATCATGAGAAATAAATTCAAATTTATGAGAAAGTCAAATTTTGATAACAAAAATAGAACATAATGAAAATCATAAAATATGAGTCATTGCTTACAGGTTGGGTAAATTAGTATACGTACCTCCCCCATAATAGCAACATCAACACCCTCTCTAAGAACCAGGCCACTAGGATGGACCCAAATGCAAAATCCCCCACACTTGTGGACCGACACCAGTCCAACTGCGCTACCATCCTTGCATACAGTGTCAGCCCCCAAGCAAACCGCTCTCTAGCCACCACTCGCTCCAGCACCAAAAGCTGGCCACCACTAATCTGTTGGGTCACCAGTGACCCATATATCCACACAATCATCGCTTCTATACAATGATGCGCCAGGGAATCTATCGCCCCTATACTCACCACAGTCCCAGACATAAAGTCCCGACCTAAGTAGTATCTCTGGCCAATATCAGCAATTAAAATAGTCCTGGGCAACACCGACTCCCCTGATAGGGGCATTCCTCGAAAGGGGAGCCCAGTCAAGAAATAAATATCCTCCACTGCAGTGAAGGGGATCTTCTCTCCTCGTACGAGGAAGTAGTGCAACTCCGGACTCCACATTTGGATCAGGAACTGCAACAGATACTCCTGTGCCCGTATCAACGAGCACTCAAAGAACTTTAGCAATCCACAGGTTTCCAAAGTCGCACGCACACCGGGCCCCTCAATGGCCACAACGTCTCACAATTGGGCCCAGTTTTTCTCTTGCCACCACATTGGCATCATCACTATTGTCCACCTGAAGACAACACAGAGGCCTATATCAGCTCATGCAACCATCAACATTATTAAAAAGACTCATTTCTTACCCTTCAACCTTGCCTCCTAGGCGCAGTTTTCGTTACCCACAGGCGCGCACACATGTGCACCTGTTTATTACACAGGTGCGCATATATTCACGCCTACTCATTATGTAAATTCTAACCTTGTACAATATCTACTGCAAAACAATATTCAGAAAAGAACATAAAAGATACAATGGCAAATACAAACATTACACAAAGATTTTTCACCTGGAAACCCAAACCGGGAAAACCAACATATATTATATTGATACATTGTGTTACATTGTTTACAATACAATATACATATAGGAGCCAACAACATCCAAAACTCTAACCCAATGACCTAGATTAGTCCAAAACCCTAATTCCTTAACCGAAAATAGAAAACCATCGACAAAAACCATGTGCCGAAAAACCACCTAATATCATGTGGTCCCGGAAATATGTCATCCCAGAAATATGTCGGCCCGGCAGAAATATGTCGGCCTGGAAATATGTCGGCCCGATAGAAATATGTCGGCCCAGAAAAAAAAATTTCGGGGGCGCTGCCCCCAAACCCCCGCGCAGGGGGCTCTTCCCCCCTGCGCACCCGACGCAGATGCTCATACACTCCGTCTCATGCAAAGAATATAACACATTACAAAGGCACACATTTATGTGTGCCTGTGCACTGCACAGGTGTGCATCGGTGCGCACCTGTTTGTTTCACAGGCACGCCCCTACGGGTGCCTGTTCATCATACCGACATGCACAGGTGCACACTTGTCAAACCCACAAGCGCACACTGGTGCACGCCTGTTCAACTCACAGGCGCGCCCTTCGGGCACGCCTTAAATTCTCCCTATCGCACACCCATGTGTGTATATTCGGTGTATAGGTGTGCACGTATGCACGCCTATCATCGAGGCACCCGCGTATGTGGGGCCCACACCCCCTAAATACCCCTGTACGGCCTTCCGTACAAACCTTGCCCAAAAATTGAAAACCTATTTCTATGTAGGATGATCAGAACGCTAACGTTATACTCGTAGATCCTCAATCGACTGCCTCATCCTCCTTGAATCTCCAAATCTCCTCTGAAAATTGCTTCTCCAATCACTATTGTAGCAGGTCAAAATGAGGTGGCAATGTGGGCCCTACAACTATATATAGGCCTTTTGCCAAACTTCCACTCACCATTCTGGGAGCCCAAGGTGTCCATTTTCTAAACCGTCTTCAACCATGGGATCAGCATCCCGTCACCTACATCATAGCAGTCCCTGGGTCGCCTTTTATCCTAAGCCCCTAGGGCACCTTTTTTTTCATATCATGGTCAGGTACGCATGCGCATAGTCACATTTATCAAATACATTATCATATCTTTGATTCTTTTCAGATATTCTTTACTTTGGGTATTTGGTTTTTATGTGTGCAGGTACTTGCTCATCATCCATCGACATCACCCCTTCAGGTATATACTCAGCACTGGCATGTAGTCTCTCCCATTATATCAAACTTTCATTTCCAGTCACACCTCTGATGTTTACCTCTAGGATCCCTATTCCCAGCTCTACAAGACCCACACCTCCATTTTGCATCTTCGGTACTGTTACCCGGTAGCCTTCTTACCCACATGAGTTGTCCCATTCATAGCACCTTTTGGCACTTTTGACAGTCATGTTATTCTTCATTACCCTTTAGGGATGGGAGTCTTGATATTCTTTCATCATGTCGCGAATCGACCACATACTCCTTCTCCTCATTTTGCGATATTTCCCACATGGACTCCCAGATTATCTCTTTACGGTTCTATGTTTTACCTGCACCTCTGCAATACCATGAACCCTCCATTTCATCCACAATCAGTTTTCCCATCTGCGAACCTACCTTCATTTCACCTACCTCATACAGAAACTCACCAATGGGGCCCCCACCCTCCATCAGTCTTCCAAGCACATTATGCCCTACATGGGCCACCCATATCACACTGCGGCACCCGTTTCTATATCTGTACATTTCTCCCCAATTATTCATTATTTATTGTACAAATGCCTTTATTTCTAGTCATTACATTCTCTTTTTGTCGTCACCTTTGGCGACTTGATTCCTTCCTTTTGGCCACACGCAACCCATGTCACCCTTGGTTGGAGCATTACTTATCATCTACCCTTGTCGACATCGTCCATATCTTCAGAGTACCCCACAGGTCACTTACCTCTACCCTCTGAATTTTTTCACCTTGTCCCGCCTCTGGCACCACTTATCATCGGTCTTGTCGTCCCCCTGACACTCGACCTCGTTACATAGTTGTGGCCACTCTTTATCTCGTACATCCTCCAACCAAGGGAAGTCTTGAGTCTTCCCACTTCTTGACTTCATCCATGTACCTCTACCACTTTCTCACCTCAGTAGATTCCATGAAGCCCTTTTCTTCTGGGAGTCGCATTCCCCTTTTGTCGACATCAACACAATTTTCCAGAAGGGAGACAGTATCTTGATTCTCATTCTACATTCAATGAGGGATCTCGGACAGCACAGGGTGAAACACCATTGCTCGCTGCTGTCATTGACCCCCATAACATTTGACGCCAATACTTTCTCATGTTACGGTGGGTCTTACTTTGCGACTATTGCAGTTAGTTCTTTTATTTTCCAAAGACCTCTGAACTTGGTAGGGCTATCAATGCCCACATCATCGATGCTACTTCTTACCGCGATCAATACCTACTATTTAGAGCATGTTCATTTGCAGAATTGTCTTTTTCCTCTATCATGACTACCCCCGAGGGCATTGCAGTTGTCTACACCAACACTTCAGTCATCTTTTTTCAGAGTTACATGACATGAGCATGGGGCATGCCTACCTCGTTTGTACATAGTTGTTTATTTTATGCACCTCATGGACGATTGGGTCCTACCGGTCCCTTTTTTCTCCAACGGATTGCTCTGAACAATCCCACTATTGCTCTATCTTACAACAAAATTCTTCGTAGAAGAAACATTGATGGATTTCGGCTATACGTATTCTCCTAACCTCATCCATCAGGGGGCATCTGTTATCACTAAAATTTCATCCACACATGGTTACAAGAACTCAGCATCGTCAAACAGTAATGAAGTCATTCATGGCCCTGAATTAATCTCACAACATTCAAAAAGGGGAAAAACTATACAAAGTAGTGCAAAATTGAAGAGCGCTTTACATAAGCTGGGCGCGTGCGCACATGCGCGAAACAGGAACGTAGAAAGCGCGCATACGCGCACGATGCACACCTGTTAGCACAAAAATCCGCGCACCTGCTAAACGACGCATTTATGAATGTGGTCGGCCTCCCAACCACTTAGGGTTCAGCTCCCAAGATGATTTGACCTCCGAATATGGGCTGGATCAGAATGGTGGGTTGGTCAAAGACCTAATAATGCCCTAAATGACCTCTTTTCACACTACAAAGTAGTTACACAATAACCCAATGCAATGTTATAAAAATCCATGAATGCACCTCATTTTCTCAAGGAATTCAAAGTAATTTTATGTTGCCTAGATTGTTTTAAGGACTCCATCCTTGACAAGAACACATTGGCACCATTTCATTGAGCAATCCACCTCTCCATTGAGTGGATTTGCAAAGAGTTCTTTCACCACAATTTTCATTTTTCTTGTTGTAAGAAGAGCTACTAGTGAGGGTCCAAGAGCCTTCCCTTGGAAGAAGAAGGGACTCATAGTCCCCTTTCTTCTTGGTTCTTTGTTTTCATCAATGGATCAGCCTCAAAACATTGGTGACATGGGTCTTTTCGTTCTTGTTATCTCTATGTCTCTATGCTTATGATTTTAGTTTTTATTAGTTTAATTCTTGATTATAGTTTTGTTTTTCTTTCTCTAACTCTTTCCTCTACAGTTGTCCTACTCAACAGACCCAACTGATCTTGCAAGCACCTCTTATTTTCTCACCAAGGTGACGAAAAAGTTGTAACAATAATCAATCAATATATCTTCCCCTGCAGCTATTGATTTTATTGCACATACTAATACACGGTTTCCTTCACGCCCCTCAAATACGAAATTGGGTTTCTTATTTGTGGTCGTGGGTCATGTACTGTTTATAAACCCTGCAATATTCCCCATTGCTTTTGGCCTTCCATCAATGTAGATAGTTTCTCCTTTATTTTGATCATTGTTTTTTAGCTGTATATAATTTGCAACCAAGCCATATCTTCGCATACTTTTTGTATATTGGACTATTCGTATCCAATCTTTGTAGATATAACAGGGTCCGACGTACTCCATCAATTCAGTTAATCTGTCATAACAAAACTTTATGCCATCCATATAAAGTAGCCCCAAACCATGTAATGACAATGGAGCAATCCGGTATATCCTTTCGTTTACACAAAAATCAGTGTTTATTTCAGGAAGATCCTTGGGTACCCATTGTTTCACTATATGTTTGTACCTCAAGGGCACCTCAATGTTGTCTATGTTCTCATGATCATATGAACATGATCCCCCTTTCCCAGGAAAAAAATCCATGCGTTTATGGAATTTTCTTTTGATCTTCTCACCTCTAGTTGATCTCTGCCTATTAGACATACTAGATGTCTCATTTTCCTCTATTCTACATGAACTTCCCTCACTCAATGAAGATAGATCTGACAAATACCTATTTTCTTGTACGTCCTATAAAACCATTAATGACAGAAATAGTCAGTCAATCAAGATGTAACACTAGTTCATTACATATAGTTCATAAGGAGAAGGTTAAGAAGTGGAGTCTGGATTTGACTTCAATAATAATCTTGTAGGTAAAAGTTCTTCTACTGATACTACAGATAATAGGATGAATCCCAAGGTTCTCTCTCATCAATACTCATTAGCAATATCTCACATGATGCCACCTTCTTCAACCATGATCTCAATCAATGTTTGGGTTCTATGAATAAATATTTGCAGGGGAACAACCCATAAAAGAAGCCTCATACTATTCAACCCCTTAGTGAATTTCCCCCCTCCATTCTATCTAAGCAGTGAGAGAAACCCATAGAAGAGATATGAGACTACATTAAATAGATGAATGTCGACACCCAAGCTCTAGCCAACCCCCTGGATTAAGTGGTCAGGTTGAACAAGATACGGGTAGAAAATTACCATTTAGAAACTATGCATGAATCTATGGTTGGGTTGAAATTGCAGCTAGTGAACTCTCTCCCTGTTCCCTGCGCAAGTTATCTCCTTGGGCACGAGTCTCCTTGAAAGGGTGCGATTATTTTTTGGGCGCGATGGATAGAGATGATGTGGTTTATTCATTCTTTTAACATAGGTAGGGTTCGCAGAATTGAAATAGAGGATGCTAACCACCTCAATTTTAGTTTTTCCAAATTGGAGTAATATTTTTTTATATATGTGTGGATTCATCTAGCATTGCACTAGAAAATGTTCTAATACAATTGGCCAAAGTCACACTATATTACCAAATTTATTTATCCAATAGAAAAGTGTCATTATTTGATCGTAATTACACTGTGATGGAATCATAAGGGTTGACCCTGATGTATACCCTCTAGAAGTTTCTATATTATCTCCTAGGTCACCTTACATATCAGTTTTCACTAAAATATTTGGTGAACAAGTCAACATTGGAAGGTTAGATATGCCATTGGTTACTATTGTTCAAGGAGTTTGAGCTCTAGGTCATGGTTAAGTCGGGCAAGAAAAATGTGGATCTATGTCATCTCTCCTAGATCTAGAATGGGGAATCCACTAATATAGTTAATGAACTACCCAACGATGATATATTTGGCATAGAAGTGGTGCATGAATTCTTTGTAGAGGTCATCGAATTACTTAGTTCCATATAAGTCCCATAATATGATGACCAATGGAAGTAAATGGATTTAGTGGTATGCATAACAAAGTATTAGTTGATTGTAGGACATTTATATAATATATCCATGGAAAATATTATGTTTAGATGTGTGTTGGATCATGAACAATAGGTATTATTGTGGGAATCCCATGATGTCTAGAATGGTGGGAATTATGTCAGGAAGGCTATTGCATGGAAGGTAATGTGCATAAGGCTATAGTGGAAAAAAATTTCTTCAGATGATATAGAATATACGAAGTAGTGTGATGTCTTATAATGTGTTGGACAATTATTTTCATGAGATTAAATGTTGTTGCAACCCATCGTGGTCAAGGATCCATTCTAATGGTGGGCAATGGAATTTATTTGACCTATCAAAAGTAACTAGAAAAAGTGAATTAATGTTGTTACTTACTATACGCTTATTGGTGAATACTGTAAAGAAGACAAGATAGAGGAGGCTTTGGTACTTTGGGAAGAACTGCGAAGAAGTGGTGTTATGCCCAACATTGCTAATTACAATTCAATTATTAATGGATTTTGTAAGAAAGGTATGATATCGATTGCAAGCAATCTCCTTAAAGAGGCCTTGGACAAAGGTTTTGTTCCAGATGTGATTACCTATAGGACATTGCTTAAGGCACTTTCTCAGGCAGGAAATATACAAGAAGCCTCCAAACTTCTTGATAACATGATAGGTTGTGGAATTGTGCCAGACAACTCTCTCTATCACACTATTATCAACAGACTTTGCAAGCAGTCGAAATTTGATACTGGTATGAAATTCTACAATCAAATAGAAAGGAAATGCATTTTCCCAAGCATTACCAGTTACATATCACTCATCAGAGGACTCTTACAAAATTGCAAAAAGAAGGAGACTAATGAACTTCTGAATAACATCTTTGTAAAAAAATCTGGCTTCTGATGTCAGAACTTGCAATATGCTAATTCATTGTTTGTGCAAGGAAGATGCAGATTTTGTTATGTATTTGTATGACAGAATGGAGGAGAAAGGTGTTGCACCTAATGATTCTACATACAATGTTGTCATTGGTGGACTTTGCAAAGAAGGAAAGGTAGATATGGCATTAAAGATGCATTTTAGAATGCAGAAAATGGGCTTCCTGCCTGTTATTGAAAGTTTCAACACCCTTATAAATGGTCTTTGCAAGCAAGGCAATTTGGAAAAGGTAAACAATATTTTTAAACTAATGCTAGAGAAAGGTTTAGTTCCTAATTAAAATTCTTAGAGAGTTTGATATAACTTTGATTATCACAATACACAACTGTTGGCTCCAATTCCATATCACCCAACTCTGCTAACGACTTGCAAAACTAAACAACCTCACAACTAGTTGAACAAACTTCTATATACTCCACCTTTGCTAAATTAAGAACAATTATTGCTTGTTCCTATTGAACTAGGGTATCATACATGATGCTAACTTGAAACAAAACCCAAAAGTACTCTTCCATGTGCCAGTGCTTAAGGCACATTCTCAGGCAGGAAATATACAGGAAGCCTCCAAACTTCTTGATAACATGATAGGCTGTGGAATTGTGTCAGATGACTCTCTCTATGACATTGTTATCAACAAACTTTGCAAGCAGTCAAAATTTGATATTGGTATGAAATTCTACAATCAAATAAAAAGGAAAGGAATTTTCCCAAGTATTACCAGTTACATATCACTCATCAGAGGACTCTTACAAAATTGCAAAAAGCAGGATGCTAATGAACTTCTGAATAGCATCATTGTAAAAAAATATAGCTTATGATGTCAGAACTTGCAATATGTTGATTCATTGTTTTTGCAAGGAAGATGCAGATTTTGTTATGTATTTGTATGACAGAATGGAGGATAAAGGTGTTGCACCTAATGCTTCTACATACAGTGTTGTCATTGGTGGACTTTGAAAAGAAGGAAAGGTAGATATGGAATTAAAGCTGGATTTTAGAATGAAGAAAATGGGCTTCCTGCCTGTTATTGAAAGTTTTAGCACCCTTATAAATGGTCTTTGCAAGGAAGGCAGTTTGGAAAAGGTAAACAATATTTTTAAACTAATGCTAGAGAAAGGTTTAGTTCCTATTAAAAATTCTTAGAGAGTTTGATATAACTTTGATTATCACAATACACAATTGTTGGCTCCAACTCCATATCACCCAACTCTGCTAACTATTTGCAAAACTAAACAACCTCAAAACTAGTTGAACAAACTTCTATATACTCCACCTTTGCTAAATGAAGCACAATTATTGTCTGCTTCCTATTGAACTAGGGTATCATACATGACACTAAGTTGAAACAAAACCCAAAAGTACTCTTCCATGTGCTAGTGCTTAAGGCACATTTTCAGGCAGGAAATATGCAGGAAGCCTCCAAACTTCTTGATAACATGATAGGTTGTGGAATTGTGCCAGACGACTCTCTCTATGACATTGTTATCAACAGACTTTGCAAGCAGTCGAAATTTGATACTGGTATGAAATTCTACAATCAAATAAAAAGGAAAGGCATTTTCCCAAGTATTACCAGTTACATATCACTCATCAGAGAACTCTTACAAAATTGCAAAAAGCAAGAAGCTAATGAACTTCTGAACAACATCTTTGTAAAAAAATCTGGCTTCTAATGTCATAACTTGCAATATGTTGATTCATTGTTTGTGCAAGGACGATGCAGATTCGGTTATGTATTTGTATGATAGAATGGAGGAGAAAGGTGTTGAACCTAATGCTTCTACATAAAGTGTTGTCATTGGTGGACTTTGCAAAGAAGGAAAGGTAGATATGGCATTAAAGCTCCATTTTAGAATGCATAAATTGAACTTCCTGCCCGTTATTGAAAGTTTCAGCACCCTTATAAATGGTCTTTGCAAGCAAGGAAGTTTGGAAAAGGTAAACAATATTTTTAAACTAATGCTAGAGAAAGGTTTAGTTCCTAATACCCATATTTATAGCAAGATGATAATTTCAAACTGTGAAAGAGGATGCATAAAGGAAGCCTTAAAATTACATTATGAAATGCAAGCTAAGGGGTTCTTACCAATGCTGGAAATGTATCACTCGCTTATCTATAGACTTAGAAAAGAAAGGGACACAAATGGAGCTTTAAGGATTTACAATGAAATCGAGGTCAAATCCATGTTGCCAGCTGCCTCTAGTTGTTCAGTAGTCCTTGATCTATTATGCAAAGAAGGGAGGGTGAAAGAATTGTGCAAGATTTTAAGGGAATCGCTAAAGAAGGGAATTGTGGCAGATGAAGTTGTCGCTGATGAAGGAAATTGTTGATGAAGGGAATTGCTTGAGAGGGATTTACTTCTTGGCATCAACGCTGACAATAGATTGCACTCTCAATATTGTAGGAGATTTGACTCTTTGGGAACTAATAAATTGTTTGATGGGTCAGAGTTTGATGTCTCATTTGTTGATTTCATAGGCTCTCTAAATGTAATAGGATGGTCATTAAAGAAAAATATTTCACTTACCATTTTCTTCGTGAGCTCCCTCTCCTGGCCGGTGCCCTCAGTCTCTCCCTCTCTTGGCCAGTGCCCTCCGCGAGCTCCCTTATTGTAGTGTTGTAGCTAAAGAGAATCTACTCTCTCAAGGAGTGCAAAACCCAACGGAAGCTTCTTTATCGAGCCCTAATGGCTTGATGTAATTATTAACCACACTGTCTCCTTTTGTGAACTGGATGCCTCATATAGAAGCCACCGACGCTGTGGTAACAGGTTGTGCTTGGCATGTTTTTTTTATATGACTGCCCTTCTTGGGAAGGTATCTCTAGCTTGCTCTCAATCCCATAGCTGGAGTTGTAACCTTCTATTCTTCGCTCCAGCCAGTCACATACGTTTCCACCCCTCCACAACACTTGGATCATCTCCTGGGAAGGACGGAGGGAGTCAGGTATTTTTTTGGGCGCGAATTGTAAAATAATTCTCCCAAGTGGAGTCTCAAATTCCATTTTAGGGATTTTTTCTATGATAGGTTATGAACCTTGGTGAGAGGGTAGGGTTCGAGTCTCACTGTCAAAAATTACAATATATATGTAGTCTATCTTTTTCTAGGGTTAATGTTTAATGCTTGAAATGCCATGAAAATGAGAGAGAAGAATACATTGTAACTAGCATCTGGGCTTGATCTTCATGAGCAATTTGGTTAACAAAATTCTAGCACCAAATCGCCTTACACCTACACACAATCGACTAAATAATACCTTCCTCATTTTCCAATTAACATTTATAATAATATAGAATAGATTATAAAACATGAAACCCTAACTAAGTTTAGGTTAGTAGTTTAGCCATAATTCCTAACATTCTAATGTAATGCATATAATCAAAATGACTCAAGGA
>CBVK0102465510.1:0-14452 GCA_900067695.1 Picea abies
TAAAACAACAAAAGAAGACAACCATATAGTTGAAACTTAGAACCATACTAAGGTCAAGGACAAGCCTTAGATGGCAACCTCATAGGACCTCAGATAATTTCTACACAAACTATAAAATTTAATAAGATTTTTGTTCTAAAAGGGTTGCTTGATTATCCCACCAATCAAATTCTCAATGATGGGGAAATTCATATTTTTATAATATTGTTAGTAAGTTTTTCATGTCTTATTTTTGGGACGTATTTTAAAAAGATTATTTTCCCTCATCAAAAATTTTCTATCCTTATGTTCTTGTTTTCTTGAAATGATTCAAACCTATATCGAAACTTTTTTAAAAGAAACTCCTTGTCACTGTGAAAACCAATTATGTTCTTCGTCCCTTGGAACAACTAAATTATGTTATTATGGAGATTGTGTTGTGTTTTATCCACCGTTTAGAATTAACGTTGCCACCTTTTGTTAACTTGAATCCGGTTTGCTTCTATAAAATAAGGATTGTTGGGCATTATCACCTAGATTGGTTGTAAGACCAAAAGTTGGTCTGCATTTTATTTTCTACATTGTGCAGTATTTTTCTCTGAGCTTTAGGGGAGCTAAGGGCTCTGCGTATCCACCCTTTTGCCCAGCAATGTTCTTCATAAACTCATCGTATTTCTTTTTTCTCAAAGATTGAACCCTTGCCAAGCGATCGCCTTCACACCATTGCTTAGCCTCTTACTTCATTTTTTTATCTCTGCGTATCATCCCTTCTCTACCCTCAACAAATGTCAGGATTTAACCATGTGTTTTTCTTGTTTCACTCTGTGAATTTGTTGTTAGCTTCCTCTACGAATTGGGGGATAATATCCTTGCGTTTTTGCTGGTTGTTCCCTGCGAATTAGTTGCTAGCTTCCTCTGCGAATTGGGGGATAATATCCTTGTGTTTTTCTTGGTTATTCCCTGTGAATTAGTTGTTAGCTTCCTCTGCGAATTGGGGGATAATATCCTTGCGTTTTTGTTGGTTGTTCCCTGCAAATTAGTTGTTAGCTTCCTCTACAAATTGGGGGATAATATCCTTGTGTTTTTGTTGGTTATCCCTGCAAAATTGGTGTTGATGTCCTCTGCGAATTTGGGGGATAATAACCTTGTGTTTTGCTTCTTGTCTCAGCGAAATTTTTGTTGGTATCCTCTATGACTTGGGGATAATAACCTCTGCTTTTTGCTTGTTCCCTTTGCGAAGTTCTTTCTTGTACCTTCTACAATTTTAATGGAAAAATGTAATCACTGACGAATTCCTTTAAGAGCTCTGCGATGGTAGGATACCTTCTGCGATTTTTATGGGAAAAGTTAATCCCTGGCGAATTCTTTTAAGACCTCTGCGATGGTAGGCCTCCTTCTGCGTTTTTGTTATGAAAGCTCCATGCGTTTTACTCCAGTTAGCTGCGAATTGTCCAACTGGGAGAATCTCTATGGCATTTATTTTCACCCAGATTTAGTGTTCCTCTTAGTGTCGAACAATGGGCATGGAACAATGGTTAATTCTAATGTATAAATTCTTATTCAATGTAATTATTAAATTAAATTCTTATTCAATGTAATTATTGTAATAATGGTAAATTTTAGTAATAATTATTTATTCAATAATATTATACTAGTAAATTATTGAATATGATTATTTAATGGAATAATATTATTATGATGATAAGTATTGAATATTATCATTTATTCAACACATTTATTTTAATAATGGTAAACCTTGTATAATTATAACAATGATTGAGAGTGATATTATCATGGTACATAATATAGTGAGGAATAGAGAGGCAGTGGAAAGCCTAGATGCAATAAGGTGTATTCTTTTAACCCAGCTAGATCACCTTTAAAATAGACAGGTGAATTACTCAAGGATTTCTTTTATGAAGATGATTGGACTAATGGATATGTAGTTGCTTATCTCAGTTTTGATTGAGCATGTAAGTGTTATAATCCCTTGCACCATTGAAAGTAATGTGACTACCCTTGTGCACCTTGAACAAGGTTGACTTATCATTGTTTGTAATTGTTCATTTGCCCCCTGAACTTGTTAGATTAGACTTCTTTACGCTTTAGATTAATTGATAATTATCTTGCGCCTTGAATGAATTCAATGATCAGATGATTGTGTGTTACTTTACTCTTGTGCCTTTAGAATAACGAATGACTTATGATTGATTAAGCATATTTGATATCTTGCGCCAGTTAAAATAGATGATTACCTTGTGCCATGGTTTATGACGTGTTTAGATAATTAGATTATTGTGCACATTGAATAATGATGATGTATGTTTAATTAAGTAATTAAGATTAAACCCCCAAAGGAGAAATTCTACTCAATCATTCATTACCTATGTGTTTTTACCAAGGTGCAATAGGTCCCTTTATATAGAAATAGGTAAACATAAGAATATTACCAATTTAGGCATCTATTTTTGTTGAGTTTTCAATAAGCTAGGCTTAAGCATGAAGTTCATTCCATTTTAGAATTTTACTTAAACTATAGACAATTTGTTGTAGCAACCAAGATCACAAGAAAAAACACCATGCACAAGTACGCAAGAAGTATCCTAGGAAACCCTTCTGAACAAGGGAAGAAAACCCAACCAATCCTTTGTTATATTCTTCAAGAGAAAGACCTCCACCACCATAAACACCTAGCACACAAAAGGGTGCTCGCAAACCCTAGAAGAGTAGCGCCCAAGAGAGGTGCACACTTTTCCCAAGAAGATGTACTTGCTGAAATTTCCAAACTCACACAAAATATATGATTCATCAATGGGGAATTTACCTTTACTTATATTAGATTGAACTTGTCAACATAAGTGTCTATTGGCACAACAGGGCCGACCTCTCTAACTAACAATATAACTAATAATAACCAGATTAATTATCTTTTACATTAATTATCTATTATATTAAGGTGGGGCCGACCTGTACCCTTTACATTACAATTATGGTTACAGGTAAGTCTAACTCTTGAACAATATAGCAAGGGATCTCATACACCCACTAGTGCTCAGCCACTAGGGGCACATCTATAGGGATGTCCATATCTCTATCTCACTGCGTCTCACAGGAGAACCACACTCACTAGGATCACGTTCACCTGTGCTCATCCACAAGCATGTCCAACTCAACAGATCTTCTTTCCCACTGCATTACACATGAAAGTCATCTAGACTTCATCATCTCAACTCTTTCCTCAGAGGAGGCTAATACATCGTCTTCATCTCTGTCTCATAACGATGCACCCATTTCATGGGAATTCACATGTTCACCTTGTGCTCAGCCACAAACACGTCCAACTCAACAGATCTCATTTTTCACTGCGTTACACAGGAGAATCATCTGGAGTTCTGCTCAACTCTCTATAAGGTGGAGACCATCACTACATTCCAGTTCTGTCTCAGATAGGAACCACACACCCAACTCATGGGCTCTCTCTCATGTCGACTCAATTAATTTGTGTCCTGGAGGATGTCTCACACGGCTGTAATAATCAACAATTTCAACCATTTCCATAATTATCTCTTATAATCTCTCCATGAATCTCTCAACAAATGTCATCTCAAACTTCTCTTGTTTGTTCTCGTCATTGCTTCATATGTAGTCTTTCAAGAATGATCTACATCATTAGACATTGTAATGTATTTATCAAATATCAAAAGTAGTAGATCACCCTTCATACCCCCCTTAAAGAATACTTGTGATTCAATCTTCATTTCATTTGTTTTTTTATTTATTTGAGATTTTCAACTTATCCAATCTTCATCTTCTTCATTAGTGCTTTTCATCTTCAATATCAATATTTGGGCTATCTTTTAACTAGATTTTGTACCTAAACTATATAAATATCATTTTTGTTGACATCCATTAAAGAAAATCACCATCCACCAGAATAGATGGGTTGTTAGTCATTGTATCTGTCGGTTCTATAGGAAACATTTTCACGTACATGGTTTGCCAACAATTATCAAGTCAAAAACCTTTTACTCCCCTTAACCATCACCAGTGATCCTAGGTTTTTTATGGTTTACCCTTAACCATATCCCAGGTTTTTGTGGGTTTCCCTTAACCATTACAATTCTCTAGTGGTTTTTGTCTTACCATGAATCATAAATTTTTGGCTTTCCAATCATAAACCAGATTTGAAATCACTTTAATCATTGTATATGTACACCAATAAATCTGCCCTATTATCCTCGATATGTTTTTCAAAGATCACTTAACATTTTCCATCCTTAAATTATGTCAAATCGACATAAACAACAAGTGTTGGAAATTATTTAAACAAAAAGACAATCAAAAATGAAAATCAAATCTGCAATTACATAAGTACTGGACGACTGGAAACTTCATATATAGAGAGAAATAAAGTACATGTGCATACCACAGCTTTATCACAACGTTGGTATAATCCTTCTAGCTCTCCAAAACCCTAGCTAAGAAAAACAAAGAAAACCTTAGCCACTATCAAATATCTCTAACAAGCAAACATCAACAATAGCAAGTCCTCCTTGGTAAGAAGTCTCCTTATCTCCTCAATCAATCTCCTGTAAACCCTAGCTTTTTTGTCTCCTTAGGGTGAAACCCTAACCTTAGATCAAACTTGAATTTCTCCATGAAATGAACAATATAGTATTTATTGAGAAATATCCAACATAAGAAAGACAATACATTGAAATACATGTAGGATAAATAATATATATTTAATAATGAATAAGATGGATGATAAGTCAATGATTACAATGCCATGTGACAATATAATTATACACATTGACTAGTCATAGTGATTGATAGGTCATGTCCTTTAGTTAGGATGTGTCACTTCATTTTCTATTATTATTTATTTTATTATATTATTATTTATTTGATGTTTTTTGAATATTTGTATTCATTACATTGTTTATCGCTTAAAAAATATTTAGCCTTCAAATCAATTTTATGGAGAAGTTTTATGCGTTTGATATGGCTTGTAATGTCTTTTCACGGTCCTCTATTATTGAAGCTATGATGGTTAATGATAGAAACTATACAAGTTATGAAATTTTGAGGAGCACTACCTTACTATGAAAGGCTCATACCACCCTAATTCAATTTTCCGCAAAATTGTGTGGTGACAACTTCTATGATTTGGAAAGTGAGAAGATTACACCCTTGACCTTATTTTCAATATAATAGGATATTCACTTAATTTCTTATATTTATTTCCTCTTTGGTTAGTTTGTTGAATAATATGATGAATTTTTTAATTAGGACGATGATAAAGCATACTTGTGTCTTGTGTCTTATTTTTGAAAACTTAGTGTTTTGATGCTTTTGGTGATAAGATTTCAATATACACATATTTCTTACTTTTTATGGCCATTGGATATGTATAGGTTCACTTGTCTGATCTCTTGATTTAACATCTAATGACTTCTCTATTTCAACTAGGTTAGTATTGTTCAATCATTGATTCATTGTTGATTAGTTGCTCCAATGTTTCTTCTTGCAACTTCTTTTCACCTTTTAACTTCTTAATCTATACAATCAAGCTTTTGACTATGATTCTTAAGGAAAGAAATTTCTTCCTCTTTATCATCGACAAATTTGTTAATTTTTTTCGCATTTTTTATATTGACCTCAAAATATCCTAAAACATCATCTTTGAGGCATCTCTAAAGTCTTGTGATGAAATCCTTTTGAGCATGACTTCAATGTAAAGTATCGCAAGGTTATCTTTACTTGCAACTTATTAAATGATGTATTGAGTTATAATTGGGATGAATATTTATGGGTTAGATTTTAATTCGTTAGGTGGCCCAATATGGTAAGGTAGCAATGGATGCCTATTGATATTTGTCACATCTTCACCCTTAAGTGTTTTCCCTCACGAATATTTCCCTTGCAATTTATATGATGTGAATGCTACTTCTCACCCAACAACGATAATAACGATGATGGTAAGCGTTTAACTATTGTTAGCTTGTTCTTCAAGGTAAAGTTGTTTTGGCAGCTACAAGACAATTGTTATTTATCTTCGCATCTACAATTTATCTATGTCATAATTGTGGCTATCTAAAACAACAACTTAATCCCAATGAATATGTGATTGATCTATCAAAAGTATGGCAGTTGTAACTGTCAATTGGTTAATTTTTCAATGATCTAGATAGTGGTTGTCCATCGATTTCATTGGTTAGTAGCAATAGTTATACTCCCACTGTGGATGTTGCTCTTTATTTTCACAACACTGATATTCTTCTGATTATTTTTGCAAATGACGATTTTTAATAAATGCTTTATTCCTCTTTTAAACATGCCACAATCCTTCTTCAATTTTCTTGATCTCTAATTCTATCTCCTTTTAGATTTTCCTTGTAGCAGAGTAATTCTTTATTGAATGGAAATTTTGAATTTTTGGTGACCAAAATTGTGATTATGGTCAAAGGCCTTGTAATTTAAAGAAACTTTAAAAGGTTATGTGTGGCAAAAATCCAAACAGTTCTAAAAAAGAGTGGCCAAGGATCGGATTAGAACGTGGCTCTGATACCAATGAAGTAAACAATAGTTCATTTTGTGCATGATGGTTTTCACAGTTAGTCATAATTTTGCTAAAAATTTCTAGAACTACATTCTGGTAAAGTTAATAAGCATTCCAACATTTTGAGTGAACATTTCACCCAACATCATGGGATCCAAACAAAGCTTTAGAAAGATCATGAGTTCAATCAAATAGAAAATGAGAGATCTAACCATTAGGATTAAGTGAGAAGAAATTAATATTGGAGAGGACTAAGCCAAATTTAATAAAGGTAACAAGATGTACTTAAGAGAAATCATTAAAAGAGAAGATTAGGTCAAAATCAATAACAATAGTTGGAAATTTATAAAATAAGAAAATTAATGAAAAATATATATTGCATAGTATAAATAACAAAGCGCAGTTCAAGGTAAGGAATAATATAAAAGAATTATATTAAATAATTCATTAGAAGATAAAAGAAATAATTATAAAAATGCATAAAAATGGATGAAAGGAAATTTACAAATAAATTAATAAGATTTGGAATAAAAATAAAATTTAATGAAGGATCAAATTTAATAAAGATACGTAAAAAAAACAATAAACAAATATAATAATGTCAAGAAAACCATAACCATTGATTAATTAATTAAAAGGGGTTTAGTAGAGTGAGGGTCTAGGAACTAATAAATATTAATCAAATTAATTATAGTAAGGATGGAAGAGAAGCAAAATATTGAACTGAACTAGGTTAATGACAAAGACGATAGATTATAGGTTTCCAAGAATGGCTAAGCTTATAACCATCTTTTCAATTAATGTGGTTTGGTGTTTTTCAATTTCTAGGTCTTCTCTAACAAGACACGAAGAGTAATGGGGGTTTAACGCTAATTTTTTTTTTTAATCGAGACAGGTGAGGTGTTTAGTGTTGTGGGAATGCTCCACTATAACTAATTTAGAAAGGTGGTTATGAAATGATTTAACAATATGTTCTTCGAGCCGAGTTGAATATACCTACCAAATTGGCCAATGTAGGATTTTCCACAGAAACAGAAAATTTGCTAGACACCTTGACAAAGAAGAGGGTTAAATTTGTCTTTAACGCTTCCAAATAATTGCAAGTGTTTTGTGAGATTTGAAAAGCATTTTGATATTCTTTGTGGCTAAGATATTAGAGATGTGATCAATGATACCATAGATGTATGGAAGCAAATTAAAGCTCGAGGTCAAGAATTGGAGAGGGGCTTCTTGGATTTTAGAGAAAGGGTGTCATAGAAAGCCCTATTAATTTGGAATAAAGAATAGCCATTAGCTAGGAGAACATTAGTGAGGTGGAATCTCTCTTTGTTTAGACGTTGGGGCGTTCAAAGATGTGAATAGTATGAGAGACAAGGGTTTGAGAATGACAGACTTCTTAGCTAGGTGGTGGTGGATTGGACATGACATTACCTATCAATATGTGTCTTTTTACGAACACGTGATGGGAAAGGGAACCATCCCATTGACAGATGACTAAGATGTCGAGGAAAGGGAGGGAATTGTCATGCTAGATTTTCATGGTAAATTGAATGTGGGGAGAAATACTATTGAGATGGGCCCAAAATGAGTTGAGAGAAGAATGGGTTTGCGGTCATATGACGAAAGTGTCATTGACAAATAGAAAGCAACATTTGGGCTTCAAAGGAAAACAGTTAAGGGATAATGCTTCTAAGTGTTCCATGAATATCTTGACCACAATAGGGGATGTTTTTGACTCCAACACAACGTAATTCCATAAATTCTTAGCACAAATAGTTCGTTTACTAAGAAATATCCAACAAAAGAAGGACAATAGGTTGAAATATATATAGGATCGATAACATACATTTAGTAATGAATAAGATAGATAATAAGCTAATGATTGCAATGCCATATGACAATACACTTATATGTATTAGTCACAAGGGTTGATGGGCCATGCCCCTTGGTTACGTCAAGTCCTTTAGTTAGGATGTCACTTAATTTTCTATTATTATTTTTAGTTAGGATGTCACTTAATTTTCTATTATTATTTTTGTTATTGTTATTATTTTATTTATTCAACGTTTATTTATATATTTATGTTCATTACACTACAAGAACCTTAGCGCTCAAGACAAAGAGAGATGTCAATACAATAAAGAATACACAAGAGATATTAGTCTTACTCTCCTCACATCTCTAACACAAGATGATGAATGAAAAGTATGAGCAGAAGGACTCTCTCCTTTATTTATATAAGGGCTAACGGAAGTCAACAATAAAAAGTGGCCCTAAACCTCTACAAACAACCTACCATAGACAAGTTGATCAACATGTGGACTACTACACTCCAAAAGGACACATGTCAAGCTCCAAGGTGATGTTGTCAACAAACAAGGCTCCAAGTCATGAATGATACACGAGATGTGTATAGTGTTCCTCTTTCAAAAACCTCCAAAGGCTCCAATGCTCCTCCAGGTCCACCACACCTACATGATCACTCCCTTAACCCAAGTGTCCTCGAGTGAAGTATAAGACTCCATGCAAGCAACCAACTATACACATGCCTCCAAGGCTCAACACCCTCCTCCAAAGCAAGGTGTCCTCCAAATAAGAAACTCTACCTCCACATGGCCATCATAAAGAAGTCACCAAGCCATCAAGGTCTCCAACACTCCAAGGAAAGAATCTCACATAAGTATCAAGCAAGGTAAACCAACCAAGAGTAAGCCATCTCCACATGTGCATGTCCATCACGAAAGAATCAAGAGTCATCCATATATACCATGCACCTCACATCACATGAAGCACCTCTAAACATGGTGTGAACACTTTTTGAGTAACCCCGAAAGCTAACATAAAGGTCTAGTAGAATTCAACCTTGTTTTGCATTTGGTTCTTCAAGATATTTACAAATTTGATCAATCCTCCCAAACAAATAACACAAAAACACACGTGCATGCATGCACGCACAAATAATTCCTTTGTTTCTTGAATTTGAAAGTGTAGATTTTGAAATCCATACAATTTTAGAACATGCCCTATTCCCTGTGACATTGGTTAAATTCAATCTAACGAGAAAATCATGGTTTGCAAGAGTCAATTAAACATTTTAAATTATTGTTACAAAAGAATATAGAAATGGCTAGTAAAGGAATATCACATAAAAGAATGTACATTTTTGTTGCATAAAATTAAACAGGAAACGTGCTTAGAAAGAAAACAACAATAAAATCTAGCATGGAACAAGAGATGATATATGCTAATAACACCTTGGATGGGGTGACACGTAGGCCAGCTTTGCCACTCGGCTTAGCATTGAACCACGGCTTAAATGTTGAAGGTCGCTCCCCATCCCTTCAGAATTAAAGATGGTAGCAGGCCATTACAGTAGACTTACGGAGGCGGGACTTCTCCCTCGCGCGAAAGAGCCAGCACTGCACTCATACATTATGACAGAGTTAAGGAGAAGCCATGTGCTACCGTCCCACGAAAATATGAAAACGAGGAGGCCTAGACATCGTTGGTTCATTCTGCACCTCCCTGCCGGTGGTGAGCTTTGGTGTAATCTCGTCTGTATATCGTCGAATCCAGGGGTGCCTTCTATTCACTCCTCCTCCGCAATGCCAAGGGAGCGAGGCAAGCCTTGTCGCGGTTTGGGTTGGCACACCCACACTGAGCATAGACAGAGAAGGCAACATATCGAGCGCGCACTCTCGATGGCCAACTCTATCCTCCGGCAGAGAGCGAGAGTCGCCCGCATGGCACGCCACGCCACTGTAACTGAGCCTGCAATGGAATGGAGAGCTCATACAATCATGAAGCAAGAAGAAATTCCTGCAATTGAGCCTGAAATACAAGCTGGAAGCAGTTTGAAGGAAGAGCCTGACGAAGAGTTCCCAATCTGCTACGTAGAGGAAACACCATGCTCGGATCATATTGCGACCACCCCAGAACCTCAAGCAACAAAAACAAAAAGGAGGAAGCTTTGTGAGGACATCCCAACCTGCTACGTCGAGGAGGTGACCTACGAGGATGAGGTCTTGAAAAGAGCATGTGTGGTAATGGTGCACCACACAGACATAGTCGCCATGGACAAGGACGAGGCTCGAGCTGAAGTGGGGAAAGAAACCTCAAGTGAGGCAGTAACCAACGATTTTCATGCTCCACTCCTCTTCACAACACATCTGGATCTCGTGTTCGAACTCTGAGGCCAAATGGCAAACCAGGAGCACAGAGCCTGCCTCATGGGACAACGCTTGGACCTGCTCCTTGACGCTTACTCCAATGCTTCAGCAAAGCGAAAATGTCCAGCGTGCGCACAGTCGTTTGCCATTCAGGCCAAATCCGCGTGTCAGGAGGACAAGGGTGACAGATCACCGGGTATTTGAGCTTTTCTTGTTTAGTTTGGTTTTAAATCATGCTGTTGTTCAGAGCTAAGACAATATATTGCCATCTGTCCTGGTTTCCTTCGAGCAGGACAGATGGCGAAACAGTATTATAGCCTATCTTCCTAGACATACTACACTTGCCCCAATATGTGCTGGTTTCCGGTAAAATGGCAGCATATTTGGTGGCACAGTAAGACTATATCTCTCTGTCTTTTTGTCTCTGTATTTTTGTCAATTTAATATAACAGGTAACACCCCTTTTTTACTTTAAAAAAAAAGATATATGCTAATAACAATTAAAGGAATTATCCTCTAAATCTATCATCACTACAATGCAATATGCTATAGTATGGCCCAACCATTT
Source organism: Picea abies (assembly GCA_900067695.1). Lineage (NCBI taxonomy): Eukaryota > Viridiplantae > Streptophyta > Pinopsida > Pinales > Pinaceae > Picea > Picea abies. The sequence goes on from CBVK0102465510.1 coordinate 11,279, forward strand.
CTCATTTCCCTCATCATTGCATGTAGAATTTCATGGCTATATGTGGAAGTAAGTACCCACAAGTGAAGATGTTGTTCATATTATGGTAGTTGTGGGAGGTATTAACCTCCACTTGTAACCTTTGACGAGACTAGAATATTCCGAGAAGGAAGAGAAACCCTAAAGCCTTGGATAATAACTCTAGAAGACTAGTCAGCGTAATGGAATAATTAATATTGAGTTATTAGTCCCCAGGAAGAGAAGTTGCCCAGACATCTAAGATGGAGTAGTATAAATAGAGGGCACTAGAGCTCATTTGTGACTCACTCACTCGCAACTGCATAAGACTAGTTGTGTGCAAGTTTGGAGAGGAGTTGCAGCTGCAACTTGTATTTTGGTTTTTGGCTTAGACTTTCTGCTTGGTCTTTGGTTATCTTTGCTTGGTGCGCTAGCCTTGGTTGGCTATTGATTTGCTACCAGAATTCTTCTCTCTATCAAGGTTAAGGTGCACGCGGGTGGCCTTTGTGCCTATGGTTGGGTGACAATATTGTTATATTGTCTATGGTTAAACGAGCACACCCACTTTTCTAACAGGTTATGGGCCCACACCTCCTTCAGTCAGTCTAACCACTGGAAGGAAGCTAAGCCATAAGATTATCAAGCTCATTGAAGAACTGTCGCTAGGGTTTCTAGCAGGTGTAGTTACTGAAGCATTGTCGCTAGGGTTATTAGCAGGTGCAGCTGCAAACCCTAAAAACTCTTGACCAACACCTTATGATGGAACACCTTACTCAAGGAGAGGATGTTCTAGTGCGCTTTAGTCCAACGTACCTATTGGCACTCTCGGAAGGCAAAAATGTCAAGATTGAGATTTTGGGTCAAAGTCAATGTTTGACCAGTCAAAGTCAAATTTTGACCAGTTATCAGTCAACAGAAATCATGAATGAAAAGACAGATCATCTACACTATTCAACTCTTACAGGAACTCTTGAAGATGACATGTGGATAATTGACAGTGGAGCTTCCAGGCATATGACAAGAGACCAGGTCAGACTCTCTAATCTAAATGAAAAGAAGACATCCTACAAGGTAGAACTTGGAGACAAGAAGACCTATCTAGTCAAAGGAATTGGTCAAGCCTCCATCAAATTGAATTCAGGTAACAATGTTCATTTGAGCAATGTCTTATATGTATCTGGTTTAGAAAAGAATCTTGTATCTATATCTTGCCTAGAAGACAAAGGAAATAGAATAGCCTTTCTAGATGGTGAAGTACTATCTTGGTCTAGAGACTCCAGCATAGAGAATGCTAGAGTTATTGGAACTCGTGAAGGAAGATTATACAGACTGCTAGAACGTAATGATGAAGCTCTTGTACATGATGAAGTCAATCTCAGTGAACTTTGGCATAGAAGGCATGCTCATCTTAACTATCAAGCATTACCTTTCCTCGATAAATTGGTTGAAGGGATACCAGAACTACAATCGACACATGAAGGAATTTGCAGAGGATGTGCACTTGGTAAAAATGTTAAGAAGCCATTCTCAAGTAGCAATAATAGATCTAAGGAAATCTTAGATCTAATACATTAAGATGTTTGCGATCCAATGGCAGCCAAATCTCTAGGAGTTTATCTTTATTATGTAACCTTCATAGATGATTACTCAAGAAAGACTTTGTTATATCTCTTGAAGACAAAAGACAAAGTTTTCAGTAAGTTTGAAGAATTCAAAGCAGAAATAGAAAACCTCACAAGCAAGAAAATCAAGACTTTGACAACAGACAATGGAGGAGACTACACATCCAAGGAATTAGCTGCCTTTTGCAAATCAACAGGGATTAGGAGGGAGCTAATCGTTCCTCATAATCCTCAACAAAATGGTGTAGCAAAAAGGAAGAATAGATCCATTGAGGAAACCGTTAAGGCATTAATGAATGATCAAGGTTTATCCATGTATTTATGGGGAGAAGCAACCATGACAGCAATATATGTTCAGAACAAAAGTCTCCACTGCATATTGAAGGATATGACTCCAGAAGAAGCCTTTTTCAGGAAAGAAACCCAATGTGGAACACTTAAGAATCTTTGGGTGCCCTGTTTACACTCATATCCCCAAGGATAAAAGGAAGAAACTAGAACCCTCGAGAAAGAAGGGCATATTTGTTGGATATAGTGAATCCTCCAAAGCCTACAGAATCTATATTCTAGAACAACATAAGATTGAAGTCGGCAGAGGCGTAACCTTCAATGAGAAGATGGCTTTCAAGAAATCTATAGAAGAATCCATGGAAGAAGAAGATTATCAAGAGCCTGTTATCGCTCAGTTTGTAGGATAGGTTTAGTAGCTTGAAGGCAAGAGTCAAACTGGCGTAACAGGAGCTTCCCCACCCACTGTCACCTCGATGGGGAGCTCCTATTCAGGGTGGCTAATCCCAAGGGAGACGTCCCTAGTAATCTGGGGTTCTGAAAGGTCTTAAGGTTTAAAGGATCAAGATGAGGATTTCCTTTCACAGATTACTGCCAATCAAAGAGAAGGTATTCCATTGAAAAAGGCACATGTTTGCGAGACAAGGCAAATAAAACTAAAACGTGCAAACAGTGGTTAGTACTTCAATTGCTAATGACTATCTTTAATATACATGAGCAATAATAAATGTAATTATTGACGAAGTCAATGATTGCAATAAAGGCAATGGCTTATAATATCACTTCTTCAATAAATACAAAATGATATTGGCATTCAATGTACAAAATCAAATCCTTGAATTATCACAACGCATTAAATGTGCTCATATATATATAATGTTGCTGCGTCAAGCCTACTAAGGATGACGTCAACCCTAATCTAGGTTAGTTTTGGTAAATATTGAGGTGGACGTTTTGCTAATTAGGTCAATGAAAATACTCAACACTTCAATATCTATCAACGGATGACTTAGCCGCAACTTTAATACCAAGCAAAAGTTCATAAGAGGCAAGACGTCATCTTCGGGTTAGGGTTAGTAGGTCGCTAGGGTTAGTTAGGGTTTTAATTTAAGAGTTTTGAGAAGGTTGTTTCAACACTATAGACTCAACGTTGTAAGTTTAGACTAGTGCCTTAGGGTAAATGGAGTCAAGGAGTAAGGCTAAAGGCTTGGAAGGATCTAAATCTAAGGACGGGAGAGTTAGGCTTAATGGTGCTGCAATGGCAGGG
>CBVK0102465522.1:10877-23019 GCA_900067695.1 Picea abies
TCCTCTTCAACTTATAAAAGGAGAGGAGTTCTCATGGAGAAAGTTAGCTTGGGTTAGCTTTTGTTGGTTCTTGAGCTTGTTAGCGTTGGCTTGGTTAGAGTGGCTTTGAGATTTGCTTTGTCAAGATAGATTGTGAATATCATCATATCTATGCTCTTAGAATTCTTGGAATCAAAGTGTGTGGGGAAGGAAAGACAGTTGGAAGGGACCTTACAACATCAAGGCAATGGTTGTAATCTCTCTTTCACATTCAATATGATACAGTTATATGATTCTTTCCTATAAAGCTAGTTGTGTTTTATTGTATGATTCCTTGATCACATACATAGGTTTATATTGAGTTTATGCTATTACTATCACTTTGGTTGGTTTGTGTTGTCTTGGTCTTGACTTCACGAGAGCACTGGAGCAAAGCGAGAGCAACAAAGACCCTAGGAAGCGATAATAAGGTATGTTATTTGTTCTTGCCTCTTTGTTAATTCAATATTTAAAACTTAAGGAAAGTGTCATGTTCTGTCCTGTTTTGCTCTAGATCCAGGTGGATCTAGGGAGATCGGTTAGTGTCCGCACCTATGGATTTATCCAATAAAAAAATTGGATTTGCCTCAGCCTCTAGACTTCATGCTGAAGTTGAGCTGCTAGCTTCTTAAACTGGGGGCTAAGTACCAACCATCCCTGTGTTATGCGTTGGGAAGTCACAAGCATAGTTTTCTATGGTTCAAGCTTGCGTAAAAATGAAACCACTTACCTCAAGCATAGTTTCCTCTGGTTCAAGCTTGCATAAAAATGAAACCAGGTCCAAGCATAGTTTAGTTTAGTTTTTAAGCTTGTGTAAAAATAAAATCTATCCCAAGCATAGTTTTTCTTTATTTTAAAGCTTGTGTAAAAATAAAAACAATCTCGAGCTTAGTCTTTTTCCATTCTCGCGCTCGAAAATACATGAGAACGTGATTTAGCATACTTTTATCACTTTTTTGGGCTCAACAAGGTTATACGAAAAAGGAACCCCCTTGGAGTCCTCTTTAAGCTCTTTTCAGACTCTCTAAACATGAAAAGATTGCCGAGCGACCTTGTTCTTTTCACACTCGTTAAAGTATTTGAAGAAAACGTTCGATGAATGATAGTTTATAACTTTTTCGGTCTCATCGAACTAATTTACGAAAAAGGAACTGAGAGAGTTCTCTTTTAAGTGTTTTTCCAAACTCTATAATCTTGAAAAACCTTCAAGTTTTCTATCTCTGGACTCGTTAAACAAACATTGACAGACCCGTAATGGGACCGAACCACTCCTTCCTAGGGTTCGTTAAACATACTCCAAAGGACTCGTCCGAAGGATGAGCTTACATTACAAGCATATGTTCTCCTCCTCAAGCTTGTGTAAAAATAAAGAGGTACTCGCCAGAAATGGTGGGGGAAAATATTGGGAAAGAATTGTGTCTAAACTTGTATTCCATGAAAGAGTCACTTTTGAACATGACACCCTTTCACTTGCCTTGTGTCTAGGTTGGAAAATCCACTTGTCTCCCGATCATACTCCTATAAGATTACAAATTGGTCTGTGATCCTTGTTGTTGAGTCAGTATTTCCAAGACAGTTGTCGTGTCGTCAATATGTTCAAAAAGATGTTCAACTCGGAAAGCCTTCTATTGCGTTAGCCATTTTTGCAGTCTTTAAACCTTCTATTGCATTGACCATCCCTGAGTCAGTCCTAAATCACTTGTTACTCTGATCTACATCAAATATTGTTACTTGTTTCATGTCATTGATATGGGATACATTAAGGCCCTCCTGTGATGAGTTTTTTCCTGTCGACTTCAACTCATTATCCAACAATTAGACTTAGAAACTAATTGGTACCTTGTAACTTGCATGCCTCAGTGGCAAGTTTCCTCGCTTTCGACAGTCGGTTTTCATTATTGACCCCTGATCGGGAGATTCCATCGATTGTTCGACTTCAGCTCATTTATTCACATTCGTTGGATTGTATTAGTGTACCTTGGGAGTCATTAACATTAATGGTGATTTCCCTTGCACTTGTTAATGATATACACTAATGACCGTTAATCAAGTGGTTTCTACCATGTTCGACTTCAACACATGTATTCACATGGTTAGATTAGTACTATAGAGTGGTGGAGATGAAGACCCTGGATATTTTCTGACAGATCCAGGTTGCGTTGGAGTTTATTCAGTGTACTGTTGCATAGATCCACATTGTATGTCTGGTGGCTATGTNNNNTGTATTTTTGGTGGCTATGTTCAGATTTGAGTCATATCTGCATGGATCCATAATGTATGTTTCATGTCCATGACTTGTCTTACTTGACATGGATCTTCGCATGTTGGCATTTATTCTTTGAGTCATTTGTATTCTAAGTATGGGAATGCCTACCTCAGTGATGATATATTATTGCACTGTATTTCCTTGTTTGTTGGTAGGTTTTCAACCGACTGTTCCTTGTTCCCTACACACACTCGACAAATTATTTCAGCTATCACTTTGTTCTTACTTCATACTTTGGGGGGCTCTCTGTTACACATTATTTTTGTCATCCCTATGATCGTTAATGATGTAAACCTATCTGTTGCCTTCAAAAGGGTCAGTGGCCTGAGTTCGTAAAGAGAGAAGGGAGAAGAACTTTTCCTAAGAAAAGAAGTTGCATTTTCCTATGTAAAAACCTTATAAAAAAGGAAGTTCGCAGGTTTCTATATAGGCAGGGTGTGAGAATGACCCATTCTCGTAGGTTGCACTATATCTAGGGTGTGAGGTGTTCGTAGGTTGCTCTATAGCTAGGGTGTGAGAATTCCTGCACGTGGGAAAAATGAGCGTTTTCTCGAATCTTCTAGAAGGATAAACTTCTATGGTGAGGTGGCATCTGAATGGTTTGGATATTACTCACTTTCATGATTTAGTGGGATCATCCTAACCTCCTCACCTTATCCTCTTCAACTTATAAAAGGAGAGGAGTTCTCATGGAGAACGAAGCTTGGTTTAGCTTTGTTGGTTCATGAGCTTGTTCTTGATTGGTCTGGAATTATCAGCTTGGTTGGAGTGGCTTTGAGATTTGCTTTGTCAAGATAGATTGTGAGTAGCCATCAGATCTATGGTTTCAGAATCCTTGGAGCAAGAAGTGTGTGGGGAACAAAGGACAGTTGGAAGGGACCTTACGACATTAAGGCCATGGTTGTAATCTCTCTTTCACATTTAATATAATACAGTAATATGATTCTTTCTCATAAAGCTATTTTCACTTTATTGTATAACTCCTTGATCATATACATAGATTGACTATTGAATAGATTGTGCTTTCTTCACTCCACTTGGTTTGTGTTGTCTTGGTCTTTACTGCACGAGAGCATTGGAGTGAAGCGGGAGCAACAAAGACCAAAGGAAGTGATAATAAGGTATGTTCCTTGTTCTTGCCCCTTATTTAATTCAATGGTTAGAATCTAGGGAACGAGTCGTATTATGTCTTGCTTTGTTCTAGATCTAGGTGGATATAGGGAGATCGGTTTGTGTCCGCACTTATAGATTTATCCAATAATAGATGTTGAAGGCGAAAGATCATTGGTGATGAGGGAGGTTCTCTTAATTCTAGAAAAAGAGGCGGAGAATCCAGTACAAAGGAACAGTCTTTTTCAGACTGCTTGCAAGACCAAAGACAGGGTATGCAAGTCATCGTGGACAGTGGTAGCATAAACAATCTTATTTCTATGGAGATGGTAAAAAATTTAGAGCTGGAGACTATTGAACATCCAAGTCCATATAGATTTTCGTGGCTACAAAAAGGACATCAGGTGAATGTCACAATGTTTAGTTGAATTTAAAATAGGAGGATATAACGATAATATATTGTGTGATGTCATTCCCATGGATGTTTGTCATCTATTGCTGGGTAGACCATGGAAATATGTCAGGAATGTGGTTCATGATTGGAGAAAGAACACATACAACCTAGAGAAAAATGGGAGAACTCACATGTTGTAGTCAATTAAGGACAAAGAGGTGAAACCTGAAGTAAGCAATGATGTACTTCTCATGAGTGGGAAGGAACTTCTTAAGGATGTTAAGAAGAAGGAAGATCCATAATTCATTGTGTTTAGAAAGCCTAGAATTTTCTTGACCAGCACAAGAGTGGATGATTTACCAGAGGAAATCCATAAGCTACTGAAAGAATTTGCTGATATAGTAGAGGACGAACTACCTCGTTCGTTGCCACCAATCAAAAGTATAAGTCATCACATTGATCTTATACCCAGAGCTAGTTTACCAAACAAAGCAGCGTACAGATTGACGTAGCAGGAGAACAAGGATGTTAAAAGACAGGTCCAGGATTTAATGGACAAAGGGTTGGTTAGAGAAAGATTGAGTCCATGTGTTGTTTCGACAGTGCTCAGCCCAAAGAAAGATGGAGGCTGGAGGATGTGTACAGACTCTAGAGAAATTAACAAGATTAGCATCAGGTACAGATTTCCATTGCCAAGAATGGATGATTTGATGGACTGCTTGAGTGGGGCAAGGTTCTTTTCAAAGATTGATTTGAAAAGTGGTTATCATCAAATTCATATGAGAGAAGGTGATGAATGGAAGACAACCTTCAAGACTAACGAAGGGTTATATGAATGGCTTGTTATGCTGTTTGGATTAACAAACACGCGAAGTACCTTCATGAGATTGATGAATGAAGTCCTGAAGGATTTCATCGAAAAATTTGTCATTGTGTACCTTGATGACATACTGATTTTCAGTAAAATAGAGGTGGAGCATCTGAAACATTTGGCTACAGTGATGAAGAGGCTACAACAAGAGAAGCTGTTGATAAATATAAAGAAATGCTCATTCATGAAGATAGAGCTCATTTATTTAGGGTTTTTTATTTCTACAGACAAATTGAGGATGGATCCAGATAAAGTGGAGGTGATTAAGAATTGGCCATCACTAAAGAGTATCTTTGAAGTTCAAAGTTTTCATGGATTGGCTAGTTTCTACAGGAAGTTCATTAGGAATTTTAGTGGAATTAGTGCACCGACGATGGACACAGTGAAGAAAAGACATAAATATTTTCACTGGATAGAAGAACCAGAGAAAAGCTTCAATTTGTTGAAAAGGAAAATCACGGAACAACCAATTTTGGTGTTGCCAGATTTCAGGAAGACATTTCAGGTAAAATGTGATGCAAGTGGGTTTGAAATAGGGGCAATCTTGAGTCAAGAAGACAGGCCGATAACATACTTCAACAAGAAGCTAAATGAAGCCAAAATAAAATACTCCACGTATGATAAGGAGTTCTATGCTATTATTCAGGCATTGAAGAAATGGAGACACTATTTGATTCCTAAGGAGTTTGTCTTATACAGTGACAATAATGCTTTGCAATTTGTAACTCAGTAGGAGAAGTTGAATCAAAGACATGTTAAATGGGTTGAATACATGCATAACTTTACTTTTGTAACTAAGCATATTTCTGGAACTGCTAACAAGGTTGCTGATGCTTTGAGCAGGAAGTGCTTGCTATTGCAGGAGTTCAGAGTCAAAACATTGGGTTTTGATAACCTCAAGGAAATGTACATAGATGATCTAGATTTTAAGGAGGTGTATGAAGTAGCTGAGAATCCAATTCTTAGGGACAAAAGTCAATGGACAAAATACATGATCCAGGAAGGATTATTGTTTAAGGGTAGTCAGCTTTGTATTCCAAAATGCTCCATGAGGGAGAATTTGCTGAAGGAGAAACATAGTGGAGGATTGGCCGGACATTTCAGTCATGAAAATACATTCTCAAAGTTAAATGAGTCATATTGTTGGCCAGGAATGAGAGAAGACGTCAAAAGATTCATGGACAGATGTAGAATTTGTCAGCATTCAAAAGGAAAGATGCAAAATGTAGGCTTATATCAACCGTTACCCATACCAGAGAGGCCATGGGATGCAGTAAGCATGGAATTCATATTGGGGTTGCCAAGAACAGAAAGGGGGTTCAACTCGATCTTTGTAGTGGTGGATATATTTTCTAAGATGGCATACTTCATACTGTGTCAAAAAACCAGTGACGCAACTCACATTGAAAATCTATTTTTCAAAGAAATCATTCGACTTCATGACTTACCAAGGAGCATAGTTTCGGATCGAGACACCAAGTTCATGGGACACTTCTAGAGAACCTTATGAAAAAATCTCAGAACAAACTTGTCGTTCAGTTCAGCTTATCATCCTTAGACGGATGGACAGACAGAAGTCGTGAACAAAAGTTTGGGAGACTTGCTGAGGAGTTTGGTGACAGAACACCACAGTCAGTGGGACAATATTCTACCACAGGCGGAATTTTCTTATAATGATTCAATCAACATAAGCATGGGGCAGAGTCCATTTCAAATTTTTTATGGCATGCAGCCAAGAGGAGTTTCTGAATTGAGAGATTCAAAACAAACTGCGACTAGAAATGCTAGTGTAAAGGATTTCATATAAGCAATGAAGGAGCTTCATAACCAAGTTAGGGAGTGATTGCAAAACTTGAGCCAAGAGTAAAAGTGAAGAGTAGATCAAAACATGAGAGAACTTCAGTTCAAAGTTGGTGATTTGATCCTTGCACACTTGAGAAAGGAAAGGTTCCCAAGGGGGACATATAATAAATTGAAAATGAAGAAAATTGGACCGTGCAAGAACCTAAGAAAATTTGGGACAAATGCTTATGAGATCGAATTACCCTATGGGATCGAAATTTCTCCAATATTCAACATCTCAGATTTGTACCCTTACAAAGCTGAAGAGGCAGGAGAAGACAGTGAACAACTAGAGGTTCAATGGGCCAAACAGATACTAGTTGCAGAGAAACCACAGATGGAAAGTATACTGAACAAAAGAGTTAGTAAGAGGACCAAGCGAAAGGAATATTTTGAATACTTGGTCAAGTGGAAGGGACATCCAGTTGAAGATGCCAGCTGGGAAAATGAAGCCGAAATCCAGAAGCATGGACACACCGTGCAAGAGCTCATGGACAGGAGCCCATGAAATTTTTCAAGTGAGGGAGTATGATCCAGGAGCATCACCAACAACAAGCAAGCGTGGATGTGGAAGACAGCTGGGACAAGCGCCAATGCATTTCAACATGTTGTCAAAGGTGTTTTGAAATGTTTTGAAATAAATGTGTGGATGTTAATGAAATAATTAAGAGGAGACACGCTTGTAGATTGTAAACAGATCATGAGCGATTCGCTCTCATCTGTAGTAGGTAGAGACATTTGTGTGTAGTAAATGTAAGTAGGTATCTTTGAATTGTGGATTAGATAGTTTTGGGAGCCAGAAGGAAAACGGATATAGAAACCCTCATTGTATAGTTGTAATAGAAGAGAAGAATAACATTCAGCTATTGCGAGAGAGAGTAGAGATATGTATTTGAAAACACCTATGTACAAAAGTCCTGAATTAATACATGAAGCTTTGATTCAGACTTATGGTGTTGTGATATTCTCTATGTATGCATGTTGAATGCTATGCTCATAGATATTTTACTCTTTCTGTTATGAATTTGTTGTTACACTATGTATGAATGATTTTTTGTTGAATGTTTGAAATCTGAGAGAGAGAAAGGAATGAGTTTCAATTGTTTCTCAACCTGAGTGAGTAAAATTCCTGTAAGGAGTGCATTGACAAGGGTTCAGAGTTTTTATCTCTGAAAGCTCAGGAGGGATAACGTTGTTCTCATTTCCACAGAAGTGAAAGTTAAGCATAGGAGCCGTGCAAGGTGTGTGTGAGCTGAGTAGAGTCTTAGAGCTTACAACCTGAGGGAATTGTTGAAGGACTGTTATTGCAAGGAGAGTGCGCAGAGTCGAAGAATTCAATACTTGGAAGTATTTGAAGAGTTGCCACAAGGAGTGTGTGCAGGAGTCTTCTTGAAGATTCAAGTTGTGGAGAAAGCTCAGGAGGGTGAGTACCTTGAAGCATTCAAAGGGAGGCGCTGCAAAGTTACTTTGCAGGCAGATAAGTTCCAGCAAAGGAATAGCTTGTTCAATTCACAGGAGTTGTCATGAAGGAAACGGATAGTCGGAATTCTCCGTGGAGAATTCGCGAAGTCCCGAGAGCCATAAGATCTTGCAGAGGAGTAAGGAGAGTTACGATGAGTGTTTCCTAAAGTGTAAAGCTCAGGAGAGATGGGGCCATTAGATCTCTCGTGAACTCTCATTTTCGGAATTCGAGAGTTGAAGGGGTAGAGGAATCCATGTCAAAGATTGTAGAAAGTGGAGAGTGGACAGGTGGCAGGCTTGTCGACACAGAGGTCAAACCTTTGTTGACCATTTCGGGGTTTCGTGAGTTGGAGAACCGAAAGACTTGTAAAGAGATTCTCAAAATTGCGAAGTGCGAAGTCCTGAAGGGGTGAAAAGATTTGTGTGGGGCCAGCTATTGGTGAAGCATGTCAGAACCCGACATTTCAATATTTTGGAGGATAAGAATTCGAGATTTTGTTTTCAAGATTCTCGAAATTACAAAACGCGATACTGTCATGGGAGAGGACATGAAGAGAATTTCGGCACATCAAAAGTTTAGGTTTCAGAAGGCGAAGAGTTGAGAGACTTGGAAGGAGAAGTTGCGAAGTCACGAACTCCAAAGTTTCAAAATCACGAGAAATACGACCACATTGTTTGGTCAGAGGGAGATTGGAATTGATGCTTCGTGTTTGATCGCGTGGGATCAATTCATAAGGACCTGTGGAGAAGCACCATATTATGTGCATGGGATTCCCTGAAGAGGAATCAAAGAGTCAATCCAACTCAAGGGCAGGAATTAGGATGATCCTGTAGCAGACCTTGACCCGAGGGTTGGGGGTCTGTGTCATTTCACTTTCTGCAATTTCAATTTTTGCAACTGTGAAGAGGTTTTCATGTGTTTTAGTAAGTGTGATTTTCAATTTTCTTTATTTTTATTTGGGTGTTGTAAGAACCCCTTTTGCAATATGATTTAACTATGAGTGTCATCTTGGAACAACTCCCTCAGATCCTTACGAAAGTTGGGATCTCCTCTTCTCACGAAGAGGAGATATTGACAACAACCTAGAGATTAAATACTCCTCCAGAAATGAACGAGGAATCAACATATGAGGAACTTGAGGAGGATAAGGAGGAGCTGCAACATGATCTGAGCGAGGGAAACTATGCCTACAAAATCTATATTGAACGATGGTTTCAAGAGACTACCAACTTAGATTCTTTTCATTTTGTTAATTTAGAGTTTCAGCAACATATTGCACATGCTTATACATATTTCCGACCCTTAGTTGCGAAATTGAAAGATAATGTATTTTCATTACTGTTGCGTGCTTGGCTCCACTAGAAATTTGCCTACACGTAACCAATATTTAATTCCCAATTAGCATAGAATAGGTAGGCTAACGAATAAAACAATGTTTTTTCTCTAATTTTTTTTAATAAGTATGCTCTCCTCCGTGTTTCATGTAATCACAAGGATAAAAAAATAGGGATGATTTTGAATGAATGTTTTTGCATCCATCCTTTGAACTGCAAATGAACATAGTAAAAAAAAAATTAACGAATAAAAACAAAACCAATTTACATGTTGTTACAGCATGCTAATAGAGCGAAATTTTTTGTTGTTGCAGCATGCTGATACAACAAAAAATTTACATGTTGTTACAACATGCTGGTATAGTGACATTTTACATGTTGTTACAATGAAGCTTTACTTGCTGAAACAATGACATTTTTGCTGTAACAGTGATTGAACAGTGTCATGCCTACGCTCTTTTCATTTTTAACTTCCGGTCTGGTCCATTTCCGAAACTGTGTCTGTATCATGCTGAAACTATAAAAATCATACTGAAACAGTGGTTGAAACTATGTGTCTTCTTGTCTTTAACTTCCAGTCTAGGTTCATCCCCGGGTTTGAGTAGCAGCAATATCATATCTCGCCCTCATTGTTAGCTATATATTTTGACATTGAATATAGTTGGAAACATTAAATCCTACCAACCTAATAAAAATAATGATAAAAGTTACAAATTTGGAAGAATCAACTAAAATTTGAATCCCGATCATAATCTCAGAATCCCGATCATAGTCTTTGCAAATTCTGGTTGTTGCAACTCCCTACCATTTTTCTCGTATTTGATAAAGTCTAGTGGGAACAAAATATTTAAAAATTTTCAATGCTTATTAGTCATTAAAAGCTACAGAAAGATAGCCTTTATTCACAGAATTAAGCGGAAGATTTTATGCAAAAAAAAAATATTCACACGATAAGGGCGATCTCAAATCAAATCATAACCATATCAAATCAGAAATGTGTTTTATGGTGTCGATACATTCAAAGATTCGTTGTTTGTTGCAAGATCAGGCATCAACATCATGGTTTTGACCTTGTCTCCTCGATGTTTTCCTTCTGAATTCTTTTCTCACGAGAAACTTATCACATGTGGTTTGTGGAATGTGATCTTGAGTTTTCTGCCATTTAGACTATCCTTCTATCCCACTTCTTCGATCTTGATTTGAACACCACCCTTTACTCTTTCCTCATAATCAAATCACTGATGCCGATTGTCATATATGAGAAACTGAAACCACTCATTGACTAAAAGACTCCATGAATATTTGACTCTTTCCAATGCTCTCAGTACTCAAAGCGTGCTCTAAGGCTCAACCGCCTTCTCTTCTCAAGTGATCATGTATTTTATGATAATAGGGTTAGCAGAGCTATATGTAGAGTCCCTTGTGATCTCAGAGTCGAGTACACATGTCGACTACCTCTCTTTTGCTGTCATCATACCCCATCTGTTACCCCAGAGACTCTATTATGCAAATCCAACCACATTTGTTTTTCTCGTTTAGCTTGGGTTGTCACACTCAATCTCAAAAAAATCACATTACAATGTGCCTCTTACAAAATCTTATTAACGGCGCCCTGTTGCGGAAGATCTCCATGATCAATGAGATCGATGTGGCGTTGTAGAATTAAACACCCTGTCTCTATTTTAAAATAATTCTCATCAGATTGCATATACGATATTGAGCTGGCATGTCAAGAGAATAGGTGGTCTCTGTCATAAATCCTAATGATGCAATTATTCTTGTTAACCTCCACCTCATTATTATTACAAGAAATCTAAATTAAGTTACAATTTATAGATATTATGCTTCCCTAATCGACTTACACGTATTCACTATATTTGAATCTGGATGTGCAGTTTAATCGGTTGTTTGTTGTTTTACATGATGTGGCATCCGAGAGAGATGGGAAGATCAAAAACTCACTTGAACTCACTTCCAACATCTGGACTCAGAGAAACGAAGAAGACGCATCCAGACTTATATGCCCATATGCCATACGCCCATGATTTCACTACTAAATCAATGATGTCTAACATTACAAATGTCACGACTGATGAAGACTGGGTCGTATGCCAAGGCTGGCTCACTTGGAAGTAGATGTTTCTAATGTAATAACTTCCTTATTGCTTGGACTGCACATGACGATGGCAAGGGTGAGCAATTCAAAAATGGTTGTCGATCATTTTGTTACTGGAGATAGAAGGAATGAGATAATGGCCGGATCGAGATTGCCTACAGAAGAAAAATCAAGAAGGCCATAGAGTGACACGGGTTTCTCTTCTTGTATTACGTGGAGGCCACCAAGGCTATCAAATAGATTCTAGGCAGAGAACCCTAAGAACAACATTCACTTCGCTCACCCTACACCCACACATTCTCAGATTGTTGGTGCAATTGGAGAGATGCCTATTTCATAATGATGGTGCAGTAATTCTCATAGTGTGACTACGATTCCCATTTCAACTAGTGAACCGCATGCCGCCATGTAGTGATGGGTTTTCTCTTTAATCCACATGCTCTGCATAACTCACAACGGCCAACCTTTCGTCATAGTTGGTGGAACTCCCCACATTATGCTGAAGACAGAGATTGACAATGAGTAAGAGTCTCGATCCGAATTTGAAGAATGGATTTGGCATTACAAACTGTGTGAAATATGCATGGGTACTGATTGTAGACTGCAGGCATGTGCTCAATTGCAAACGAGTGTATGTAGAGGCCAACTCCTACAGAAATAGGAACAAACTTGAGGTCGACTAGGTGAGATCGGAAGAGCGGTTCAGCAGGAATGCCGAGACCGATCTCG
>CBVK0102465529.1:0-11015 GCA_900067695.1 Picea abies
GCTCTTCCGATCTCACGGAGAAAACAACTTTTACCACACTCTGGGGAACCTTCATGTATGTGAATATGCCCTTCAGTTTGATGAACGTTGGTGCCACTTTCCAAAGAGCAATGGACATTGATTTTGTGGATGAGCTCAACAGATTTATAGTCATTTATCTGGATGATGTGACAATTTACTCTCAATCTGACGATGAACATTTAAAGCATCTCAGACGAGTGTTTGAGAAGTGCATGAAATTTGCGATATCTCTGAATCCCAAGAAAATCCTCTTCGAGTTAGAGGAAGGTAAGATGTTGGGAAACATAATCTCTAAAGATGGAATTAAAATAGATCCCAGTAGAATAGAGGCCATTCAGAAACTGAAACACCCAAGGAACATCAAGGAGTTACAATCCTTCATTGGCAAAATAAACTTCCTGAGAAGATTCATACCCAACCTAGCTGAGCTTCTCAGGAACATCACAAACATGTTGAAAAAAGACACAAAAATAAAATGGAACATAGAATCCAGGCAGTCATTTGAATAGGTTAAACATGCACTTACACAAGCTCCAGTCTTGATCAGTCCTGATTTTACCAAAGACTTTTACCTTTTCTCTTTTTCATCTAAACACACCATTGCAGCAGTACTACTACAAAAAAACAACGAGGGGTATGAACAAGCCATAGACTTTTTCAGCAAATCATTAAGAGATGTTGCATTGAATTACAAAATAATGGAGAAGCAAGCCTTTTCTCTAGTAAAATCCATAAAGGACTTTAGAGTTTACATACTCCATTCTCACACAATTTCTTATGTTCTGAATGCAGTGGTAAAAGATATTTTAACTCAGGATAATCTAGATGACAGAAGAGGAAAATGGATTGGTGTCATTCTGGAATATGATATAGAGATTAAACCTACTAAACTGATCAAAGGTTAGGGTCTAGAAAAATTAATGGTTGAATCTAATTTCCATGCTTTATATATTAATTTCTTGGCTACAGTTGATGAGCAGACGACTCCAAACGTGAAAGAGGTATTCCTAAACTCTCCATGGTACGCAAACCTAATATTTGTCCTGCATAATTTACAAGATGTCCCTGGTCCGACTAAAACTAAAGCTAGGTTTTTGAAGTTGAAAGCATTGAAATTTTGTATTCTAGAAGGTAATCATTATTGGAAAGATCCTGGAGGTGTTTAGTTAAATTGCCTTTTGAAAGATGAATATGACAAGATTTTGCAAGATTTCCATGCAAGAGATTGTGGTGGGCATCTAAGTTGGAAGACTACAACCAATAATATCCTCATAGCTGGGTTTTACTGGCCTACATTGTTTGTTGATGTACATCAGAGAGTCACTTCATTCCACAAATGCCAATTGTTTGAAGGTAAGAAGAAGCTTCTACCTTTACCACTGAAACCCATCTCAGTTGAAGCTCCTTTCCAGCAATGGGGTTTGGAATTCATCGGATAGATACACCCTCCTTCTTCGGGCCAACAAAACTGGATTCTCACTGCCACAGACTATTTCACAAAATGGATCGAAGCGGTACCAAGCAGGCAAGCTACTGACTCTGTCATCATTAAATTCCTGGAAAATAATATTTTGTCTCGTTTTGGATGTCCCAGAAAAATCATAACTGAGAATGCAGTTGCCTTTCGATCCAAAAATCTCATAGATTTTTGTAGCCAGTATCACATCACCTTGGGACACTCCACATCTTATTACCCTCAGGGAAATGGGCTGGCAGATTCCTCCAACAAAACCCTGGTGAACATCATTAAGAAAATGCTAGAAGAAAACAAGAAGTCTTGGCATAACAAGCTGGTTTTCACACTTTGGGTTGACAGGCTGACCACTAAGAGGTCAATTGGTATGTCTCCATACCAGTTGGTCTATGGCATTGAAGCTATGTTTCCTGCCTCTCTGGGGGTTCCTGTCATGAAACTATTACAGGAGATGGAAGCTGAGCCGAATGACTCCCAAAGAAGAATAAACCAGATGATACATTTGCAATAGTCTAGAGAAGAAGTATACAATAAAAATCAGTTCGTTTAGGAAAAAAACAAAAAGATCTTTCACAAAAGAACTAAAGAAGATGATTTTGAGTTAGGTGATTTGGTTTTGAGGTGGGATGATAGGAATGAAGATAAGGGAAAACATGGCAAGTTTGACAACCTATGGACATATCCCTACATGATTCAGGCATTCAGAGGAAATAACATTTTTACTCAACAATAGTGATGGGACAAACCTGCCAGGTGGACCTGTGAATGGAAGGATATTGAAGCACTACTCACCACCCCAGTAAAGGTTGTTTCACCCACTTCCATTGTATAAACCATATTTTCTTTTACTTGCATTTTTGAAGTGGATAACATTAACTAGATGGTTGAAGCCCGTAGAGAAGGGCCCGAGCCACTGGATATGTCATCAAAACTTTCACAATAAAGAAAATCAAATAGAAGAAGAAACTCTGGAGAGATCTTTCAAGACACCAGGGAACATGATTCTTGGCACTTCACAAGGAGAGTACCATCCCCGGTGGAGTCATTGTTATAACCCTATAATTTATAGGATCAACTGGTGATTAAGATTTATTCCTTTAAGTTCCAGACCCCCCCGATTGTTCTGCTTTTAACGGTGGGGGTGGTTCCAGAATGGAGTGGTTTTTCCTGGCGGGCCCCATCCTAACGTGTTGCTAATCTATTGTGTCACATATCTTCCCTTCTGACATACTGCCACCACCTTATGTTGTCACATCTCAATATCCTCTCCACCTGTCTTATCCATTCACCCGTTATAGGTCATGTCTCCTTCTTCATTCCCCTAATCATCATCCTCCATGTCATGTGTCCTTCTCCTGCTTCCTCACGTTCCTCCCGCTAACGTTTTGTTTGAATTGTAGGTACCTTTCATAGTGATGGCACCAAAGTCCAAAAAAGTATAAGCCAAGGAAAATCCTTTCCTCCCACATCTTGTCGATCTCGACAGGATCCCATTGGCTGACAAGGATTATCTTATCTCAGAGACGAAGTGCAAATTTGATTTCGCAGAGTTGCAGTCATGGTTTAAAGACACCTTCTTGGATCAGAGCAATGAAATTGGGCTCTGAGAGTCAAATATTCCTCTATATCTCTTTCCCCAAGTCCATCATTTCCCTGAATGCACCCTCAAATGCCAAGCTCATTACCTCCCTGACAGAGAGTTGTAGTTTCATCATCAGGAGAGACCCTATTCTTTATCATGCCAAAGGCCATAGATCAGATGATGCAGATACCCAGGACTGAATCCACCCCTCCTTTCAACCTTGAAATCCTAACAGAGTTGTATCAGAACTTGTCCTTTCCTCAAAGGGCCCCGATCTTCGAGCTTTTTCTCCCACAGGACACTCAACTCCCCAAGAAAAAACCCCTGTATCATTCTTCCCTATTCTCAGAAAGGGGAACCAAGTTATTTCATCTCTTTGCTACCTTCTTGGCTAATTTTTAGAGGAATGGGTGGATGAACCTATATTAGGTTTCCTATCCATTTTTTCGGCTGAGGAACATGCCACCACCTAGTTTGATTACAGTTTTTTCTTGGTAGAAAATATCCACGACTAGTTTTCAAAATTCGCCACAGAGGGAATGTTCTGGTATTCCTCAATACTAGCGTACATGTTCATCTTTTTTCAAGCAGAAAGGTTTTCATTCCTGATGCAGAAAATGGACAAGGATGGGAAACCACAGGTGGTAACCCAATGGACTTCACTTCTTAGAAGAAACTCCACGAATTTCAGTTTCAAATAGTTCATTGATATGTTTTATCATCCGGTGGTGAGCATGCTCAGTGGGAGACCAGAGCCAAGGATAAATGAATATGCCCACTGCCCAACACATAATGTTATCAACTTTAGACACAGAAAAAGGAAGAATGCATCCTGCATTTCTGCAGGCGCAGGTACCTCAACCCAAAGAAATTAGTGACTACAAAAGGTCAACCCTTGTGTTTGATACAAAACAAGTTCATCCAGCTGACCAGATGGATCTGCACAGACAGACTGGTGAAATGGTTTTCTCCATTTGTCCCATGCTTCCTCTGAAGCTGCAAAATTACAAGTAGCTCTAAACAATGTTTAGACATAGTTGAAAATGGAAAAGATATCCTCTTTTGCAAAGGATAATAGGATAAAATCCCTAGAGGAATTGGTAGTCAAGATCAGGTATGATCCCTCGGATGTGAAAGGAACAGAGGAGTTTCTAAAGAAGAAGAACGCCGATATAGCATCTCTAAGAAAACAATTAAAATTGCCACCGACAGAAGATGCACAAGCTAAGGAGATCGCTGAGACACAAGGAGAAAAGGATGAAATTCTCAAGTTGATAATGGAGCAGAATTCACAGTTAAAAGAAATGGAAACAGAGTTGGAAAGGTTGGTAAAGGATAAGGAACAATAAACACCAATGGAAGTCATTCCATTGAGTGTAGTTCCACTCATCGGAGTCATCACAACTAATGTAGCAACAACCACCACAACAGAAATTCCCTCAGCCACCCCACTGTTAGCTCTGGAAAAGAAAATGGAGCTTGCAAAATCCATGGATGATATGAACTTACAAGAAACAGAGATCAATAGACTGAAAAAGGAGGTTGAGAGTCTTCAGAAGCTCAAGACTTCTTACCAGAAAAGCTTCCACACTGAGAAGCAAACATCAGATAAGCTGAAACAGGAATTGCAACAACTCCAAAAGCAAACAGTGGCAGGCAAGACACTTGTTGAGGCCAAATAAAATATTTGGATGGATATCTCCAAATTCATGAATGAAATATGGCCTATGGTACAGATCATGTTTGAGCAGAATGAGCTAGTGATAAGAAGCAGGCAGGTTATTGACAAAATTAAAGGAGAGTTGGGAGAAATTCCCTCTGAAGCCAATGAAATAATTAAATTCCTGAACTCAAAAACCAAAGAAGAATTGGAAGAATTGAAGATCGAAGACAGGACAAAAACCATTCTCAAAGCAAAGAGGGTTCTGACCAAAAAAGGATTAATGTTGCAATTGGAAGAAAAAGTCCAGAACATGGACATTGGAGTTCAAAGGTTTTTCGATAAGATCGAGACTCTACAGAAAAAGGGTCTTCCTGGTCTAATGGTTCTTAATGACAAGTTGATGACCCTTCTAGACTACAAGCAAAAAATGACTACAATGGCCAAGGATAGTTCCAAGTTCTCAGGGATACAAGGCACTATGATGGGCAAAGTGTTCCTGGAGACTTTGTAGCCAGACATCAGTATACAACATGAGATCAAATATATCTTCATCATCAAACCAAATTTTTCCAAATAAACAGAAGCAGATGAAGTATACCGTAGAGTACTCAAAGTGGCCATTCCCAGTCAGCTAAGATGGGAAGAACTGTGTAATTTGATCAAGTAGGAAATGAGGTGTGCAAGCTGAGTCAACAGATAGATCATTCCAAGTCACTTGGGTGACTCACCAATGGCCTTCCCCAGATTTAACATGAAGAATTTGACAGATCATCAACAATTACCTAGATTTTTGTATTCTGTTATTTAATTAGTTAGTTTCAGTTCTTGGCACATCCTGATCATCAATGACAGGGTCGTTTGTAATTTTGATTATAAATACTTCAAAATTTTAAGTACCGGGGGTTGATCTTTACACTCTATAAGATGTAACCACTATAAATTTAGCAAGAGATCTTCCAGTGATACAAAGATACGTTCCACTGGATTCCTATGTGTTATTTATTAATGATGTTTACTCTTCTATGTTAAAAGTTTATCCCTCTCAGTTATCATATTGTTTTCTTAATTTGACTATTTAAAAGTAGCGAATGGTGCAGGATTTATCCGCGTATACCCTGTTTCTGACTTTCAAATATCTAAATGTTTATCTTTTGATGTTACAGTAAAGAAATTCTTAATTGCTTCTTTGCTTTAATTGATATCCTCATCTTTTCTGCTATCCATCACTTTATTGCTAAAGAACCTAGTAAATGCATTATCTTGCCCTGTGAAAGAAATCTCCGAGTTTTTCTGTTTGACCCCTATCTTTATAATATAGACCCCATATCTCAATGGAAGCGTAAACCCCTTTTCAACCATTTATATAAAGAAAAACAACACAATCTTTTTCTATTTAACTAGCCTAATATCTTAAAACCAAAACATAGCTAAATCAAATAGAGAGATCCCTCTCTGGAATTGGAAGGGATAGATCCCAGTTTTGAAGTGGTTGGATAAAGTTACCACTGATAGATTTCTTCTACCCTGAAAACCTATGGGAATTTACATAGCGATAACAATGCCTACATACAGTGTTGATTTGGTGCTCAACCAAGGGGATTGGTGTCTCCTGCAGGTTGGTGCATGCAAAATTTGTTGTTGAGTTGGTGCTCAAGAGAGGAGATTTGTGTCTCCTGTGGGTTGGTGCCTGCAAGCATTGTAACAATATGTCGGAGCCTACATGATTTTATAAAAGAATTGTTTTGTGGTTTTCTCCCATTTGGTTTTCCACGTTAAATCTCTATGTACTATGGATTGAATGGTTGCTTGTTTATCATTAACTTCTACAATTGGTAAAATGACATATTGTTAAATATTGTAAGAAAATAAAAGTAGTCGTATATTGGTTCACCTCCCCTCTTAGTATACGTGATTGTGCCAACAATTAGTATTAGAGAAAGTTCCTTTAGGAACAATATAACCACTAGAAGGTGATTCCTTGTAGCACACATGGATTATATGTCAGCTCATTTGTTCCATGGAACAAACTATGCAACATAGAGTATAAGAATGAATACATATTTGTAGGCACTGGGATATAATGTCTTGCAATAAGTTGTCACTAGTTGCACTCCCCCAAAAATGACACCAACAGATGGAGTTGTAAAGGAGGAAAACGAAAAAAATACAATGGCCATGAATTCCATTTTAAGTGGCTTAGTGGATTCTGAAAAATACAAAGTGAGACATTGTGCATCAACCAAAGAGCTTCAGGACAAGCTAAAAAACCTTTACGCAAAACAAAAAACCTTAAAATTGTCAAAATGGACAAGGATGAAAGAATGTGAAACAAGTGACAACTCATATAGTGAATCAGATGCTAAAGAAGCCAAATTTTCCAGGAATCCCAAGAAAGGATCATGCAAATACAAGGTAAGCCTCTTTCTAAATGTTTTAATTGTGAATAAGTAGGACACTTTGTAACTAAATGTTATTATTTAAAAATTGGAACGAACAATGAAAAGAATGATTCTAGATTCATAAATTACAAGAATGATAAGACTAAGAAGAGAGGAAAGTTCTACAAACAAAATAAAATTCCATATATCAATGAAGACAACAGTTGTTCTGATGATAGTGAAAATGAAATAAAAGATATTATATTCACCTTCCTAGAAACATAGACTGATAGAAACACAAATTCAACAAAAGAAGATAATCATGAGATTGATGTTGAAGTGGATCTTGAAGCAGAACTCATTTGTTCCTTAGAAGAAATAGGCAGTCTCAAAGAAAAGAATATAAAGTTGAAAAATGAATTGCAGAAGTATGAAGATGAGAATGTTTATCATAAAGAAGAACCTATTTGTGATCAAGATGAAATCACAAAGGTCAGAAGAGAAAATTTTACTAAAGGAGCAGCTGTCACAAATACTTGAGGAAAAAGAAAAAATAATTAAAGATCAAAATGAAGAAGCAGAAGTAATACATGAATTGATAGATAGACAATTGAAAGAAAAGGATCAATGCTTTGAGAAACTTGAAAAAAAATATCTCTCTAAGAAAAGAATTAGAAGAGGCAAAAAGGATAGAAGAATTAGTGAGACATCAACTAAAATAAAAGGAAGAAATATGTGATAAGATGAAAGCTGAAACTGATTCCTTAATATAGGAAATAGAGAAAACAATTGATCACCTAAATAGAAGCTTGAAGTTTAAAAAGAGTATAGAAATATTAGATAACATTCTCAATCATAAAATATCACCGTTCATCAAAACAAGCATTGGTTATGACAATAATCAGAAAAAAACTTGAAGAAGATGCAATCCCTAAGTCACCATAAAAAAAATTGAGGAGAAGCCTAAAAGCTATGCAAATGTTCTTAAAATCTCCAGTCACAATGAAGACGACCACCAGGAAGGAAATCATGATCATCAAGAGTCTGATTTTTCATTCAAGAAAGATAAGGACAAATTTAGAAGAGTTGATTCATCAAGAATATCCTTCATAACCAAGTATCAAAATAATTTTCTTGGTCATAAGGCAATAGACTGCAGAGCTTATGGAAGAAACAATTATATGAGAAATAGAAGTAGAGGCTCCCACAAGAATTACAAGGACATCAATACTAGAGGTTGTCATGGGCCTATTGATAGAAACTTCAATCTATTTGCTCCCCTACATCACAAAGTTGAATGTTACAAATGCAATATCTATGGACACATAGCATGAGATTACAGAAGCAACATGGCATAATTTTCTAGAACAAGATACAAAAAGGTATGGAAAATAAAAATAAGGAAGAATGCGAACTAGCTTGGTATGCACATAACAAAGAACATAATTTCTTCACAAAACAAAAGAAAGATACTACAAAAGTTTGGAAAAGGAAACAAGAAGAAGAAGAAAAACACCAATGCTGGTACAAACTCCACTTCTAACACAAAATGAAATCTCAAGTCACATAATAAATGGACCAAGGTTTGTAAAAGGTATTGTTAACACATATGGTTGTATGGGTCAACAAGTCTTCTTTGTTTTGATTTTTTTAGTCACAAGGTTCATAGAACATAAGTCTTGAAGTCTTTAGGTTGTGTTCATAAAAGTAATTTTGGTTCCAAAATGAATAAGGCTATGTTTAGCCTTGGTATAAAGTTTGAGTCATGTGATTGTTGTCATGACAAGTTACAAACCCTCACAAGTCACACTTTTGATTTTTTATCATGGCCTTGACATGTCACACCTCCAAGATGTACCTAAGATTTACCTTTGTCACTATCTATCCCTTCAAGTGTCAAGTCAACTCAAGTTTTTGTGCTTCGAACTCACTAGGAGGGTTCGCAGTGTACTCCAAGTACCTTTTCTCTCATTTATCATCATTCCATTAAAGGATCATTTCAAAAGGATTTTATTGTTTTCAGAGCCTACATTTTAACCACTATTTAGGAGTTATGTCAACAGATATTCTAGCAACCTTCTTGAAGTGTGTAATCCATGTTTGAAATCGACGTTGCGAACTGGCAAAAGAGGAGGGTTGAAGCTTGGATAGCCTGCAGGTACATCTATTCAATTTGTATGACATCCATGTTGGCAAATATTGAACAAGCAACGAATGCGTGTTGATGATTGTTGTCTTTGATGGCAACAATAGAAATGGCAGGATATGCATAATTTGGGGATTTGGACGTAAAAGCACAGGAGGAACAACATTGAAGAAAACATGCGCATTGAAGAAAATGCGCGCAGTAGAAGTTTACAGAAAAAGGAAGAAGAGTCAGTGACCATTGGATCCCATCCAAATTTCCCGAAAGAACCAGGACCGTCAGATCAGACAGAAGCTGTGTGAGGTTTACCATCGGGAAAAGCCAAGGAGAAATCCCGAAATGATCTGGACCGTTCATTTAGATGGACACGTGGCAGCCAGGAGATCTCATCGGCATTTCGGGGTTCGGGAGTTCATAGAGCAAAGAACAATGACAACGAAAACCCCGAAATCGCGAGACGCGAAATCGCGAAATAATCTGAAACGTCAGATCAACATGCGATCTAGACCGTCGATCTAATTCACGTCAGCAGTCCATGTCAGCTAGGGACACGTGGCACAATCAGAGGATGACAGGTGTCAGGCAGTTTCAACACTTCAGGCAGATGAAAGTCACGAATCAGAGTGACACGTGGCAGGACCTAACACGTGTCAAACCATGTGTGACGTCAGCAAAGGCATCAATGATCGGGACCGTCCATCTGAGGGACAGGTGTCAGAGATCAAGGCATTATCGGCATATCGGACATCGGGAAATCGGGGATCGGGAATCCAGGAGGCATGTGCATGTGACACCGAAAACACCGAAACCCCGATGAGCTGTTTGACCGAGGTCATGTGTTGACGGTCTTATCCGAAACCCCGATGAGCTGTTTGACCGAGGTCATGTGTTGACGGTCTTATGGGGCCAAGGCCTATAGCCAGCAGGGCTAGCTCGTGGAAAGGGGCTGAAACACATCGGGATTTGGCCGATCGGGAAATCTCCGGGTGAATGCATTGATGCATCACAAACCCCAAAACCCCGACGAGAGGTTTGGTAGCGGTCACATGATAGCCGGTCATATGGGGCTATAGCCAGCAGGGCTTACGTATGAAAAGGGTGTCGGGATTTGGCCGATCAGAAAATCATCGGGTGATTGCATTGATGCATCACAACCCCGTAGCCCCGACGGGGTTAGCTTGTGGACATGGGAAATGGTCATATGGACCATTGTGTAGCTGGATGGGGCTAAAGTTCAGGAATTCGGGGATCGGGACTCCTAGAGGCATGTGTACAATGACATCGTGAGTGGAGAAACTCCGATGGAATGATATGACTGAGGGGACACGGAAACAAGTCATATGGACACTGTTATAGCTAGGAGGGCTAGCGCACATTTACGAGTGGTATGGTAGTGGTCACTTGATAGGTGGTCATATTGGCATATAGTCAGAAGGGGCTAAGCTCGGGAAAGAGAAAATCGGGAATCGGAGAATCGAAGGTCCCGAGTACATGTGCTCTCGACATCGCAAATGCCGAAATCACGATGGGAAAAATCCCGATTTGATCTGAATCGTTGGATCAATCCTTGATCGGAGGGTTACTGTTCATCACACGATAACTCTTCAGTTGTAAATCAGTTAAGCGAAACTGACTGAGAATGATGAAGGGGTTAGCGTTTCAGTTGCCAAGACAGATGTCATTGGCTCTTCCATTGAAAGGGGAAGTGGAATCGTTAAAGAGATGTGTATAAAGGAAAATGCGAGGAACCG
>CBVK0102465534.1:0-11251 GCA_900067695.1 Picea abies
TTGTCATCTTCAAAAATTCATTTCTCCTCAACCATGAGGATCCACGTGATATGCCACATACCACCAGAAAGAGCATGATGTATACTATCCATCCATGGGTGTTGTATCGACATGTGCATTTTCCTTCATGTCCAAATAACTTCATCAATCTTATGGTCCAAAACCCATGACTAGGGTTGACATCAATGACAACAACCAATCTTCCAACACCATGTTGCAGCAAAAGTTGTAGCGTCTCTAATATGTGGAATTATGCTATCTTTAACAAACATGTGCAACAATACCTTTGCCTTGTTTTCACGCTTCTCCCAATCTTGGATCTGTGTTGCTGTCGCACCTGCAACTGCATCAGGTTTCAGTTCAGTTCCCTTCGCAATTTTCCAGACACCATAGCCCTCCATGAGCGTCTGCATCTTGAATTTCCAGTTAATGAAGTTTGATCCATATAACTTGTTGGCTTTGTTGAGGTAGGTCTCTGCCAGTGGATTCGCCATCGCTACAATTTAGTCTCTGCAAGAAAATCACCAAGGATATGCAACTTTTGTCACTCTGCATTCGGATACCACCGATCCGAATCAATCTATCTCTGTTCTCAGCTTAAATCATGCCTGCATCTTAATATCCAAAATATCCACTTTTTAAAAAAAAACTTATAACTCCCTCTTCACCTCTTTATAAAATATATCCACTATAATAAAAATTCACTTTAAAATAATAACCTCCAAAATAAACTTCACCTCTCTTATTTAATAAAAAAAATATCCACTTCAAAAATGTCCACTTTAATAAACTTCAATCCTCCACATACATTCACTTTAACAATGAAGTGAATAACTCCCTCTTCACTTCACACTTTAATAAAAAATATCCTCTTAATAAAACTTATCCACTTTAATATAAAAACTCACTCTTTTTTTTTTTTAAATGAACCTTCACGATTTATAAAGCAATCTAAAATATATCACCTTTCTCATTTGCATGCATAAGAGTAGTCGTGGCACTCTTTTTCAATACTCCAAAAAAAAACTCAAGCAATCCTTAACACCACTCACACAAACCTCAACTAAACTCACGCTTCATGAAAAATTGGTGCTTTCCAAAGGATTGACTCAGTACTTGAATGGTGGATCGGCCTTCTTCCAGTCCTCATGCTTCAAAACAAAACGACCAGCTTCAACAGCGATCTTTAATCTCCAGCGAAAGAAAAAAGATCCTTACGCGCACCCGGTGCCTGGGATTTTTTACTGTTGGATTGTTTTGTGTCTGATCTGACCACTGAAGGCACTTGGCGGCTCAACCACGTGGAGTGCCCACAAGCTCACGCGAACCTCAAACTCACGCCTTTCCAAACTCAAATTTTTCAAAGGAACAATCAGCGCTCCTTTAATTCTGCAAGTTCAGCGCTGGCGATCGGTGTCAATGAGCAAATGGGAGCGTTGCAGCACTCTGTCCGTGTAGAAGGGTGGCACCGGTGCAACAGCGCTTGCATCAGCATTCAACGTGAGCGTCGACTCTCTCTACCACTATATAGGGAGGCGCTCTCAAAAAAAAAATTGAGATTTTGTTTTTGGATCTCGTCTCACAGAGTTGGACCTTCAACCAGCTCTGATACCAAGATAAAATAAACCATGCAAATAAACACAGTGAGGTTGCGTTCACTTTTGTATTCATTAATGAAGATGGATTACATTTTATATAGGAAAAGATTCTTCTGAGTCAGTTACATGCAAATCAAAGACAATTGGACTCTTAACTAAGAACCGACTTTTAACACATTTACAACTGACACTCACAACTGACTCTCACAACTGGCGTTTACAAATGGAGCTTACAACTAGCTCTTTCTCCATTATTTCCAAGTGACATTCAACTGTAGGCTATGCTTTGTGTTGTGGCAGTGGCACCGTTGTGATATGGTTTTCCATACTCTACACCTCATAACCTTATCTCCTGCGAACTACACTAACCTTATCTCCTGCAAACTACACCAACGTTGAGGACATCCATTCTCCATCCCAGAGCCTTATCTCCTGTGAACTACACCGAAGTTGTGGACGTCCATTATCCATCCCAAGGTTGAATGTCCTTCAATTGGTACCAATGGAGGTGAAGTCCCATCCCATAGGGATATCAACAATAGTTGAAAAATCTAGCGTGACTATTCTCAGAGTCGAAAATCAGAAGATCACTAAGAGACTCTTTGATTGAGTAAATGCATCAATTTATTATCATATTTTATGGTTACCTATGCTAATAAGAGTATCTGAGCATCTACAAATTTGTTATGCCAACTGAATTCACTGATTGCAACACTCCATCCTTCATTCTCCAAAACAATTTCCTTCGTCTTTCTGAACATTAAGAAAAATATGAATACGATAAGAGGCCAAAGAAATTAACATGTATATGCACCAATCACAAAAGGTGAAATAGTTGAAGCAACATGAAATTTGTACGCACGTATTGAGAGTGTTGAAGCAATTTTACTTAGTAGGCCATGGCTGCAGAAGATAGAGCTGTGGAGGCAATGAAAGCAACTTGGGAGCCACAAGAGGATGCGTTGATCCCATCAGTCCAACAAGAGGTGGCTACCATCCCACATATTTCTCCAAGCCAAATTTGCACCTCTACAAGTTCCCTTAAAGGAGGGGGGCCTCAGGCTTGGAATTTGGGAGTGGCCATGCAAAGGACTGGATTTAAGGACCAGCTGCAGAAGAAGAACCAACTCTAGAAATAACAATAACAATTCCTCGCCCAAATATGCCATATTTAGAGCTTCAAACTCAATCAGAACAACATACATGGAATAGGAATTGAAGGGGGCAAGAGTACTCGTGATTCTATGTTACCTTATCTTAGTGACACCCTTCCCCACTTGGAAATCATAGCCACAAACAATGTTAGTATTGAAAAAATGGATTTGAACAAATACAGACAACAAAACATCGCAGTCCTTCACACCCCAGACATG
Source organism: Picea abies (assembly GCA_900067695.1). Classification (NCBI taxonomy): domain Eukaryota; kingdom Viridiplantae; phylum Streptophyta; class Pinopsida; order Pinales; family Pinaceae; genus Picea; species Picea abies. The sequence goes on from CBVK0102465534.1 coordinate 2,972, forward strand.
GTTACTCACGACATTGCTGACTTGGCGATAGCTCTCATGCTCGATACGCTCCGTCATATTTCAGTGACAGATAGTTACACCGTGAAAAAATTTAATTTGTTCTTCTTTCAATTTTTATTTTCTTTTCGATTTCTTACTTTCCTTTTCAACTGCGCCCTTCCATATTTATTCATGTTTTGTAATTGTACCTCTACTAATAGTTTTCTAACCAACCTTCCGCATGTCCTTCAATTATAGAATTTTCACACCAAATAAAACAAGTCTGAAATTTCAATTGTGCTATTCAATTGTGTTTCTCAGTATATCGAACAACCAACAAACTAGCTCGACATTTCAATTTTGCTGCAGTGCTGCAGTGCATCATGAGAAGGAAAAGCCTTCCAGATAAAATATATGAGGCAAACAAACATGGTGAGGCTACGCTCACTTCTTGATATCAAACGAAGACGGATTACATCCTTATATAGGAAAAAACTCTGACGAGTCGGCTACATGCAAACCATAAGACAACTAGACAACTGACTATGAACTGAGAACTAACTCTTCTAACTGGCGCTTACAACTGGCGCTTATTACTGGAGTGAACAACTAGATAACATCTCCATTACTTCCAAGTCTCCCCCTTAATGGAGAATGGATTGACTTCTACACCTAACATCTCCCTAAACAGTTCAAACTTAATCTTTCCAAGAGGCTTAGTGAAAATATCAGCAGTATTTTCACTAGTATTACAATACACAAGATTTATTTCATTTGACTGCAACTTTTCTCGAACAAAATGATACTGAGCTTCAACATGCTTTGTCCTTGCATGAAAGATCGGATTCTTCACAATATTGATCGAACTTTGATTGTCACATCTGATCATCGTAGGTTCTTTTCGTTCTTCTCCAACATCTTGAAGAAGTCTTCTTAACCAAACAGCTTCACAAGTTGCTGCACACAAGGCTTTATATTCTGCTTCGGTAGAGGACAAAGATATAGTAGGCTGCTTTTTACTTCTCCATGAAACAACCCCGGATCCAATGCTGAATGCATATCCAGTGGTTGATCTTCGATCATCCATATTTCCAGCCCAATCAGAATCTGAATAACCTGCTAACTCAACATTCGATGCATCAGTATACTTAATACCATAATCAAGCGTACCTTTTAGATACCTGAGTACTGCCTTTGCTGCATTCCAATGGCTTTCATGAGGTTTCGCCATGAACTGACTTAACACACTCACAGAATATGAAATATCAGGTCTGGTTGTGGTGAGATAATTCAGACTACCCACCATCTGTCTATACACAGTGCCATTCACCTCCTTCGAACCATCATCACAAGACAATTTCACATTCTGTTGCATGGGAACAGTAGAAGACTTACACTGATCCATCTTAAATCTCTTAAGTATTTCTCTGATATACTTACTTTGACAAACAAAAGTTTGTCCCGCATTTCGTCAAACTTCAAGACCTAGGCAGTAATGTAACTCACTAAGATCTTTCATTTAAAATACCTTTGACAACTGCTCCTTGATTTCATCAATCAACTTCTCTGCATTTCCTGTAATTATTAAATCATCAACATATAATGAAATCAATACTATATACCCCTGTTCATCAAATTTGGTATACAGATTTGGATCACTTTTGCTCCGCATAAAATCCTGTTGAAGAAAGAAAGAGTCTATCTTCTCATACCATGACCTAGGTGTCTGTTTTAGTCCATACAACGCTTTCTTTAACTTACACACTAAGTGTTCTTGCCCCTTTTCAACAAACCCTTCAGGTTGAGTAAGGTAAACCTCTTCCTTTAACTCACTATTCAAAAATGCAGATTTAACATCTAACTGATGCAACTTCCAATGAAACTTTGTACCTAAAGCGATTAACATTCTGATAGTATTCAATTTGGCTACTGGTGCAAATGTTTCAGCATAATCAATACCTTCTGTTTGTGAATACCCCTTTGTAACCAGTCTAGCTTTATACATATCTATACTACCATCTGATTTAAACTTGGGTTTGTATATCCATTTGCATCCAATGGGCTTCTTATCTTTAGGTAATTCAGTCAATTCCCAAGTATTGTTTTTCATTATAGATTCATATTCTTCCTCCATTGCATTTCGCCATTCATCATGTTTATTAGCTTCATCAAAATTCATGGGTTCTATGACATTTGAAATGCTACTCATTAGGGCATAGTCTTTATACCTCTGAGGAAGTCGAATCTGTCTTGAAGATCTTCGCAACTGATTATCTTCCTCCCCACTTTGTGAAGATCTGTCGCCACTGCTAGGTGAGCTGTGATTGCTTGAATTTTCCATATCATTGAGTCCTTCTTGCTGCTGCTGTGGCTGTCGCTGTGGGGATGGCTGTTGTGGCTGTCGCTGCGGGGATGGATGTTGTTGTGTGGGTTGTTGTTGCTGCTGCTGCTCTTCTTTAACTCCTTCATCAAGAAGTCTCTGCCATTCTTCATGACTATTGTCGTCATGATTTCCTGCTTCCTGCTCATGGAAAAGTACATCTCTACTTGCAAACACTTTGTGAGTAGCAGGATCAAACAGTTTGTATGCTTTAAATTCAGAACAATACCCAATGAAAACACATTTAGTGGCTTTAGCATCCAATTTCCTCCTATTCTCCTTTGGAATATGTGCAAAAGATTTACACCCAAATACTTTCAAATTATTAACTGCAGGTTTGGAACCATACAAGGCCTCTAAAGGAGTAACATTATCAAGACACCTTGTTGGACTTCTATTCTTTAAATAAACTACAGTATTTATGGCTTCAGCCCAAAATGCATTTGAGAGATTTTTACCTTTTATCATACTGCGTGCACACTCTACCAAAGTTCTATTTTTCCTTTCAGCGACTCTGTTTTGCTGTGGAGTGTGAGGTACTGTAAACTGCTGTACTATTCCATTCTCTTTGCAATATTTGTTGAAGTCCCCTGATTTATACTCTCCCCCTTGATCTGAACGGAGGATTTTGATGGATTTTTCTGTCTGCTTTTCCACCATGGTTCTGAACTCCTTAAAGTACTCGAAAACATCACTTTTTCGTCTAAGGAAGTAAACCCATGTGTATCTTGTGCAATCATCAATGAACAACAGAAAATAGAATGCACCTCCTAAAGACCTAGTCTGCATAGGCCCACAAACATCAGTATGCACAAGATCTAACACATCTCTCTTTTTCTTATCAAGATTAGAGGGGAATTCATCTCTGTGCATCTTTCCTAATGCACATCCATCACAAGAAACTTTCTCATTCTTTAACATCAGAAGTCCTTCTACCATATTCTTTTTCTGTAATAACAATAAATCAGGATGATTGATGTGTCCATACCTTTGATGCCAAAGAATCTCTGTTGGCATAGTGGCAGAAGTCATTGCATGATGTTCTTTGCTGGTAACATCAAGTTTGTATAGACCTCCTACTCTGACTCCCGTTGCAACAGTTCAAAAGTGGTCCAGCAGATCCTTCACTATGCAATAATTCTTGAAGAATTCAACCTTCAAGTTCTGGTCTGTAATGGTGGACACAGAGATCAAATTTTTCTTTATTCCTGGCACATACACCACATTGCGAATGTGACGAACAGTACCATTCGGCAATGTCACAGGAATGTCTCCATATCCCTTGATCTGATAAGCGCGGTCATCTCCAAGATATATGCTGGCACCATTCTGAGTTTCTTTGAAATTAACATACCAATTTTTATTACAAGTCATATGTACTGATGCTCCAGAATCCACAAACCAGGCATCAGAATCATCCATTTCAGCAGATAAAGCAGCGTTAGACACAAACAGCCTAAGATCCCGTGAGTCAAAATTCGGGGGTTCATCAATATCATCACTAGCAATAAATAATCTGTGGTCTTGATTTGAAGATTTTTCTGCATAATGACCTGAACGTGTTCTAGGTTTATTCCTAGCCTCATCATTTTTCTTCTTATGACAGTCTTTAACCATATGTCCAGGTCGACCACAATAAAAACAACTCTTTGACTCATTCCTATCAGATTGCATACCTAGATTTGGCGATTGTCTTCTCTGCGATGAACTGCCTTTCTGCCATGAACCGCCTCTCTACCATGAACTACCTCCTCTGCCTCTTACTCCTGATCTTCCTCTCAAAGATCTATTATTTGACCACAGTGCCAAATCTTTACTCGGAGGCTTCATATTCCCACGCCTCTCTTCCTCTTGCAGCAAAATACCTGTCAGTTCTTCAAATGTAGGAGGTTTCTCCCTTGCTGCAAGACCTGTGATGAACATATGATAGTCTTCTAACATAACATTTAAGGTAATAGTCACTAGATCAGTATTGGAAACAGTTTCCCCGATATTGACTAACTTGTCTTTCACCTCTTTAATGCAACCCAAAAATGAACTAACAGATTCATTTCCATCCATCTTAATGCCTAGCAATTTAGTTTTCAAGAAAAAAATGCGATTTGTGTTGCTAGTTTCATATAAAGCTTTAAGAGCTGTCCATGTTGCAGCAGAAGTGGTAGCGTCTCTAATATGTGGAATTATGCTATCTTTAACGGACATGCGCAACAATACCTTTGCCTTGTTTTCGCGCTTCTCCCAGTCTTGGATCTGTGCTGCTGTCGCACCTCCTACCACTACTGTCGCACCTCCTGCTGCTGTCGCACCTATAGCCGCAACAGGTTTCAGTTCGGTTCCATTCGCAATGTTCCAGACACCATAGCCCTCCATGAGCGTCTGCATTTTGAATTTCCAGTTGATGAAGTTTGAGCCATCTAACTTGTTGGCTTCGTTGAGGTAGGTCTCTACCAGTGGATTCGCCATCGCTGCAATTTAGTCTGGTATCCACGCATGCACCTCCACGCTCAAACCTTACGATATCCACGCATGCAATATTTAGCAGAATTAAACTCACGCTTTGCCTACGCTTCTCCTCCACGATTTAAAAAAAACTTGCTCTCATCCACTTCGAGCGCATGCAAAGATACTGCGAATTGTTCAGAGTTCTCGCACCTCTCGCTTTCATTGACTGCGAATTGTTCGCACCTCCCGAGTGGTCAGACTGCGGGAATTCCCAAAGATTTCCGCACTATAATGCTAGCTTGGCTTGCGGGCTGTTCGCACCCCACAAATATTCCGCCTGCGGGAATTTTGAAAAGTTTGCAGACGCTAAGGTCGGAGTAGTATTCCCCCGCACCCTAGCCGAGGAGAGACCTGCGAACCTCTCGAATCTCTGCACCTCACTCCCGTGGCTCTGATACCAAGATAAAATATACGAGGCAAACAAACACGGTGAGGCTACGCTCACTTCTTGATATTAAACGAAGACGGATTACATCCTTATATAGGAAAAAACTCTGACGAGTCGGCTACATGCAAACCATAAGACAACTAGACAACTGACTATGGCGCTTATTACTGGAGTGAACAACTAGATAACATCTCCATTACTTCCAAGTCTTCCCCTATGTGTATGATGCATGCATAGTTGTAGATCCACTGACAACAACGGAGTGTCAAAACCTATTAACGATACACATTTTGTATTTAATTCTTTAATTGCAAAAATTTTAAATGAAAAATTAGCACATAAAATAATGAGGCCAATTTCTATGTGCTTTTTAGCCTCTATTACTTGCTGGAGGGAGTGTCTACTTGAAAAACAAATGGATTGAAAGAGACAATATGCCCTAGAGTGTCTACCTAAAAAGCAACAAATAGAAACCGCGTGGAAGAGACACTTTGCATGTGAGATACTCGTTGTGGATTATGGAACATGTGGAAGGTGCTTTCATTTGATTATTTTAAATTAAATGTAAGCATCGATGTCCATAAAGTGTTTTAAAGTTATTAACATTATGGAACATTTGGAAGGTGCTTTCATTTGATTATTTTAAATTAAATGTAAGCATCAATGTCCATAAAGTGTTTTAAAGTTATCATAACAGTAATATTAAAAAATGTTAATACATGTGGAAACAGAGTTCACACACGATACAAAGGCCAAAATAACATATAAATTCAAGGCAGTTGAGCGTCCGCATTATTGTTTTCCATCAAAGACTGACTCGTTCGGATGGATCAAGGCTCTAACATTGTAGATCTATCCCTCAGAAATGATAGACCACCTATGAAAATCACACTTCTCAGCTTGATTGCACCCTCAATCGAATTTTCTGCAGGAAGTCATTGGACTTGTAGGAAGACGTAGGACATGCTCACGTTTACCGCATTCTCAGAATTCTCCAACGTTAATATTTATTATATTTTTTTATACATTAACTGCAGAAGAATATAAACTTTTTTCTTTGGAAAGACATATAATTTTTTTATGAGCGAAGGAAGAATTTCCCTGTATTGATTTAGTGTAGATTACCATTCGTTGAGAAATTATTAGTTTCGATAATACATTGATTTTGATTTATTATGAGAAAACCCTAATTTATGATATCTCACATTTCATGTCACACAGTGTAAATATTTAATATTCTTTAAATTTGTTTTACGCTACCCACTTGTTTATATTTTTATTATTCTAACTTCAATAGGAATTCTCAATTTAAACTCTGAGCCTAGAATAACAAGTTCATCATCTGAACTAACAAGTAGAGATTTAAGAAGGAAGGAACTCGAGATTTAAGAAGGAAGGAACGAAGACGGTCCCTTTCATTTTAAATCATTTCCATCGTTACTTTCATGCACTTCAAGCGTATTTTCCCAACAAGATGTTAAGATGTCGATTTTCTGTTTACTGCACAAGCAAAGGATTATCTATAGATATATTTGTAGGTTTATATCAATAATAATTGAAGTCTTTTATGGATGCATGTTATGTAGATTGTTTATAGATATATTTGTAGGTTTATATTAATAATAATTGATTTCTTTTAGAGATACATGTTATCTAGATTGTTTGAAGGATGCATCATTGTTTAAATATATATGATTGGCTATTTCTAATACATGATAATTTGTCAATGATTTAATAGAGTTTAAGTATGGAAAGGTCAAAAGATAAAACATGATCTTCATATTTTGTTGATGATAGAAGAAAGTTCACTTGCATGAAATTTAACATAAAATTTATTTTTAATATGATTTATATTTGTTTTATTTTATACAATATTTATTTTGAGTGTATATGAAATATTAGAAGTGTATTTGAAACATAGACCTTGGATTTAGTATAAATAGGTTATTCTCAACTCATTCTTAAACTATTATAATATCACTTTTATAAACAATAAGCTAAAGCTAAATGCACTTGACAAAAACAACCTCACTATCTTCATTGTGTTTTTTTAAATGGATTTAAGCACAAGTATTCTTGAATTATGCAGACTTTAACTTTTATTTGAGCTGGGAGTATATCGAATCTATGTATTCAACTAATGGATCTCAATAAAATCAATTTTTATTTATAATTTATCAAACTATCAAAAACATTATTAGTATATAAATATTAGAAGAAATGTGTGATATAAACCGGAATGAAGATAAATCTAAATGGATGATAGAGTTAGAATTTAGATTTAAAAAAATAATTAATTTTTAAGATCTAAATTAAAGTTTAAATTTTTTTGATATCTAAAGTAAAATATCAAAACAATTAATTCAACTTACTAACCACCTATACCTTTATTTTAAATGTTGTTTTCATTGAAATTTTAATTATCCTATTTACAATTACTATTATTTTAATTTTACAATTATTATTATTATTGGTTAACTAAGAAGGAACTAGCAGCTTTGCAGCTATTTCACTTGTTTCCATTTAAATTAGTTTATATGAATTGTGTGATTTTACAAGTACATTAAAAAATTTCATTAAATGAGTATACTCATCATAAATTTAAGTAAGTTTGTTTGAATTTTATAAATTTTAAGAAATACACACACTTTAGTTATTGTATTGATATATACTTTTACAATGTTTATGAATAGAGTAAATATATTATTAATCATATAATTTTAATATTGTTTTACAATTTGTTTATTTTTAAAATTAATTTAACTTTATAAAATAAAAATACAATACTAAATATTTATATATTGATGATCATGATGATGATGATGATTAAAGTCCACTAAGACTTAATTGGTCTATTGGACCTTAAGAGGGTGAGTGATTACTTGTGATTCCTTAAAATTTTGTTTCCTTGCTCGAAAAGCATTAAGTGAAGCTTTCCAAGATCCCCATACTTTTGTTGAGTTAAGAGGTTAGGAAGGTTGTTAGTGTGATCAATATTTTGAAAATGAGATCTAATATGGGTATAGGCTGG
>CBVK0102465542.1:951-11845 GCA_900067695.1 Picea abies
GTCTTCCATCTGCATCTTCCATAACTGGTAGTTTTGGCCATTAAATTTCTTGACCCTAAACTTTCCATCTTTCGACATTGCTCCCACTCGAACCAGGAACCCTCTTTTCCTACGAGTTACCTTTCTCTCTGATACCAGTTGTTATAAAAACTAGACCGTGGAGAAATAAAATAAAACAAATGCAGAAAAAAAAACACAGAAGATACACAATACAATAGAGACACATATTTACGTGGTTCACCCAGTGTGGGCTATGTCCACCAAAGAAATTTCCAGGTCCTTCCTTTATTATTATCCAATAAATGAAGGGATACAACCTACAACAAAACCTGTTGTAACTTCCTCTTCTTTCTCTCATAGTATCCTCTCTCAGAATACAATATTCGCCATCAACCATAGCCACAATAAATTTCCATCATAAAAGAGGGTTTCCTTCTAGGGAAAAAAACCCTAACATAATCTCTATCGTTATATCTACGACCTTATAATGAACGGTCCAGATTTACAATGAAATTACAATAGACATTTACAAGGCAATTTTTCCTTTCGGGGCTTCACCCTCGAACCCCCTATGGGGGCCCTCTTGTCCCCAGACCCCCCAGCCAAAGGGATAGCCCCCCTGGACCCCGTAGAAGGGGGACTCCCAACCACNNNNCCCTGGACCCCGTAGAAGGGGTACTCCCAACCACCCCTGTCTCTACCTCGGGTGAGACTTCATATGCTTCATAGGTGTTGTCGAAAGGGTCGGAAGTTAGGGTTTTGTTGGTGCACTCTTGAGTGTTGAACCCTGGGTTTGCCCCTGTGCCAAAATATTATTCCATTGCCGGGACCTGAAACTGTGATTACTGGGAACTAAAGAAGAAAAATCTTTGTGTAAAATAACCTCTGTGTGTAGATCTGTTGCCCTAGTGCGTAGTATTCTACTTGACCTGCAAAGCTTTGTGCCGAGAAAGAAAGGTCATATCTGAAGGAAAGACGTCAGATCTGCAAGAAAAGAGGTTGATACTGAAGAAAATAAGTGAGATCTGAACACTTTATTCCCTAAGAAATAAATTTATACAGAAAAAAGGTAAGATCTATAAGCTCTAACCTCTAGTAAAGGTAAGAATAAACTCAAGTTTTAGATCTGAAAGATTTCTGCCCCATGGAAGCAAATAAGTGAAAATTTTTACTTCTAACATATGGATTTAGGTATGCTTGATTGTATCAGACTAAAAACTAGAATATTGTTAGGTAAAAGAAATATTGATATGAATAGAAATAGTGAAAGATATATTATACCTATGCATAGAAAGAGTTTTTGGACTAACCAATGGATGCAAGACCCTAGAAATAAACTTTTGTAGGCTAGCCCTTATGATCCTAGCACACAGTACAAAACGAGTTGGGGATCATTGAAGATAAAGAGAGGATTAACTCTTTGCTACAATTGCAAAATACCAGGACATGTTGCTAAGGAATGCCCTGGGAGGAACCCTAGATGCCTCTATTGTAGAGCTATGGACCATGAAGTATTGGATTTCCCTATAATGATTGCTAGACTTGAAAAGATGAATATGGAACAAGCAAATTCTGAAGGAGATCAAGAGACTAAAATTATAGAAGAACCCCAGAAAGAATCAAAGATCATGTTACTGAAAATAAAAGAAACCCTAGATGACCATAAGGATGTTAGTTTGTTAGAGATCTTCAAAGAAAAGGAGAAAATCGAAGTAAGAATAGGAGACTTCGACATTGACTGTGCTCTGGATGAGGGAACACCAATGAACATTATGATAGAAATCACTTGGGAAACCCTAGGAATGTCTACTCTGGTTCCTTCACTAGGAACCATCGGATTGTTTAAAGGAAAAATGGTAACCCTATGTGGAAGAATTACCCAGATAGCTATGAGTACCCATGGAACTTCGACAGAGGAAGAATTCAAAGTTATTAAATTTATTGAGGACCACACCCCATTTCCATCTTTGTTAGGTAGGATCTAGATTGAAAAAGACCAGATCCAGAGAATAGAAGAAAAGGATGCTCTAGAATAGAAGAAGAAAGAACTCATGGAATTTATGTCTAGAAGGATCTCCTACTTGATGAAAGAACAAGAGGACAAACCTAAGCCATTGAACACCAAGGAATTGGGTATCGAAGTTATAATAGCATTAGAGGAAGCATAGATGACCAAAATACCTAATCCATATGATGAAGGAGTATTACCTTTGGATCTGAAGAAAGAACCTAAGCAGCGCAAAGTGACTATGTCAAGAGAAGATAAGAATCAAAATGGTAAAAGGATGAATGAGACGAAGCTTACTGGGAAAAAGGATAGGAAGCTAAGTAAGAAGATGGCCAAAATCGAAAAGTTACAGAAGACCCCAAAGGAAACTTTGCAGAAGGGAAAATCACAGGAATTGAGCTTTGTCGGGATATCAGAACAACGACCTATGGCACTTCGCCATGGCACAGAACTATAGCCGTTGGAAGCCAATATAACCATTTGACTTCCACTCTGAATGGGTTAAAATGCCTTTATGGCTCACCACTAGACTGTTAGACCATGCCATATGGACAAAACATCAATTAATGCAGCCTCTTCTCTGTTGCAAGCCGACCGTTGCTAAGTTTCCCTACTTAGTTCATCGCACCATGCATCGAAAATACTTTTGCTAAATGAGAATTTGATACCGAAACTTGAGATTACTTCAGTCTGCGACCATTGCATTGTTCCCATACCATTTGAGACCCCCCAAGAAATAAGAGATATAAGAGAGGCCACTTCTTGAAGCGCAGTTGGCCGATTAGAAAACTTTTCCTTGGAATGCAAGCAGCTGAGCGCTAGAAGCGCCCATACTTATGAAACCCTCACAAAGAATCCAGAATTGCAGACATTAGAGGCACAACTCCAAGAAGAAAAGTAGCATGCAGACATGCTACAGGTGAAAATAAAGACTTTGACCCCAGTTGAAAGAATGAAGAGGTTCACAGAACAATGCACAACCCAACAACAGGTACATACGCTGCAAAGTAAAGTGATGGAAGTTTCCCAACAACTTCAGCCAATCCAAGAAAAGGCATGCCGACTATTCACTGAACTTGAAAGCCAAGGAGCTAAACTTGAACAGGTTGTCATCACTGCAGAACAATGCCTTGAAGGACTACTCATTGACACAATGATCCAGAAGTTCTCTGAGTAAGAGGTTGTCGCATTGTAGCAGGTCGAAGCAGCTCGATCCAAGCTCGAGGCATTCGAGGAAGAATTGATCAAACCAGAGTGACTCGAGACAAGTCACAGGTGAGTGTTGGGGGCCTGTTGGCCCTTGACCATTTTTGGGACTACAAAAGCTAGTCAAATATGGAGCACTACATGAAGCGGAAATTAGGGAAGAAAAACCTATTTTTGGGACCCTTTAGGGTTTTGGGTTGATGTAACGGGAAAAGGATGTCGTTCCGTGGGTTTACCCACGCTTATGCCCATTTTGTAATCTCTAAATAGATGCTTAGGTAATGTAAGTAGTAGACGGTAGTACATCTATGTGATGTATAACTAAAGGCTCAGTGCTAGTAACTTGATCTGTGTGATCGAATGTATATTGCAAGTTCTTTGTGCATGATTGTAAGGAGATTGAAAAGCTAAGTGCAAGTTGTTGTAGTTTTGGGCTGAAGTGCAAGAAAGAAGAATCTAGTGAGATGCACAGATCTTATGTCATGTGTGAAGCAAGGATTGTTGAAGCTTTGTGTTGTAACTGTTTGACTGATATAATAAAGAAGAATATCTTGTGGACGTAGCCCCAGGGTGGGGGTGAACCACGATAAATTTGTGTATTGTGCTCTATTCTTTGACCTAATGTGTTTATCTCCTTCTTGTCTAAGTGCTTGATGTGATTAAGTAGATTTAGTTATGCTTTTTTCTTCTAAGATAGGAATGAATGTTAGATCTGATATATAATATGCTTAGTGCATGATCTGGTGAATCCAATCTATCTTGTTGTATCTAAGTGCTGAATTATCTTGAATCTAAGTATATATTGTGATGCTATGTGCTATCTATGAAGTGTTGTAAGGGTTGAATATTGATAGATAAACCTTGCTAGATAATTGATAAGTGCTATAATCACAGATATGTGTCCCAGCTAAGGTTGCAGACATCTGAGTCATGCAACCACCCCTGCCTCTACCTTGGGTGAGACTTCATCTTCTTCACAGGTTTTGCCGAAAGGGTCGGTAGTTAGGGTTTTTTTGGTGCGCTCTTGAGCGTTGAACCTTGGGTCTGCCTTTGTGCCAACAATAGGAAATCAAGGAGTTGGTGGATCTCAAGGAGGAATAGGTCATGATGAGGAATTTGGACACAAATATCATATAGAGGACCCCGGATTATCTAAAGTCACACATTCTCATTCCCACATGGATAGCAGGACCACACTTAGGACATATATACCTACCTTCTTGGAGGCACAACCAAGGGACACAAATTACTTTGGACATGGAGGAATTGAGGATGGACGGGAGGATATGGAGAGAGAAGATAACTCTCTAAGTGTAGGTTTCTGAAGATAGGTTTCCTTGGGAGAATATTGCCACATCATGTACAAGAGGAGGTCTAAGGGGTGCTATAGAGGTGTCAATGAATTGGGGAGCAAGGAAGGAAGAATGGATATGCCCCACTTTGATGGATCTAGTCATATTTCAGTTAAGGCTTGGGTACAAAATATGGATGTTTTCCTTTAGTTGAACGTCATGGAAGAGAAGAAGGCCATCAAGTTTGTAACATTACACTTGAATGGTAAAGCACACGACTAGTGGTTTCATGGGATGACCACTTTGGTTCATGAACATGTCACTTCATACATTGACTTCACCCAAAGACTCATTGAAATATTTGACAAGGAGGATCTAGAACTTCATTTCAAGGAGCTCATGCATATTAGACAAACAAAGTTAGTAGAAGCATTCATTGAGGAATTTCAAAGAGTAGTAATTATGGTTCCATATATGTCAAAATCCAGGTTATTGATGATGTACATAGAAGTTTTGACTAAGAATTTATATCAATGGGTTAAGGCATTCAAGCCTATAAATTTGCAAGATGTTGTTGAGCACACCAAATATTTGGTAGGAGCAGCCTACAAAAACAAGGTCACACCTAGACCCCTAATCATTCTAAGGGGGAGAAAAACCAGAAAATTTGACAAGGGAAAAGGGAATATGGATGAAGCTACTAGGAAGGAATTAAGAAGGAAGAAACTATGCTTTACTTGCAAAGAGACATGGCATTCAGGTCAAAAATGTCTAGGTAAAGGGAAAATTCATTATATTGAAGTGATTTTTTATAGTGAAGGTGAGATGGATGAGGAGGAAAGTGGAGCCATTCATAACATAGAGAAGAATCAAAAGGAGGAAGAACAGGTCTCACATGCGCAGGGAGAAGAAGGAACCATGTACCATACTATAGGGATTAAGAAGGCTACCATTGCATCCATTAGTGGAGTTCCCAAGTTTAATACATTTCAGATGAAGGGAGTTTTTCAGGGACAATGAGAAACAATACTAATGGAGGATCTTACCATAATTTCATTGACATTTCTATGGTAGAAAGGAGACGCATTCCCACCATAGAATTTGAGGGGGTTTTGGTGGAAGTAGTAGGAGGATGCACCATGTATTTTGACAGGTATATTGCACAGATGAGCTTGACCTTGGGTAGATACACTTTGATGCATGATTTATATGTAGTATATATACCATATAAAAACATCATATTGGTTTTGTAGTGGCTTAGCACATTGGGACCAATCACCACCAACTACAAAACCATGGATATGTATTTCAACATGGAGAATGGAAAAAGGGTCACACTTAAGGGGAATATAGGAGATGCACCTAGAGTGGTAATAGCTAAACGAATGCATGCAATATTTAGGTGTGAGGAGTTTTTCGATGTAGAAAAATGTTTTGTTATGGAGAAGAATCACAAAGGGCACAAGTAGTATCCTCCAGACATACATAAAATACTTCCCAAGGATAAGAAGGTTTTTGAACCAATTCCTCCAGGGAAACCACCAAATAGAGGGTTTGGACACATCATAGAATTGGAAGAAGGGGAAAATCTGGTCATCACTACACCATATAGACACCCTAAGAATCACAAGGATGAAATTGAGAGTGCCATTAAATAACTATTATCTATGAGGCATATCAGGTCGAGTTCAAGTCCCTTTGCATCATCAGTATTGTTGGTGAAGAAGAAACATGGAACTATGTGCATGTGTATTGACTATAGGGCCTTGAATAAGAAAACCATAAAAAATAGGCATCACATCCCCAAGATAGATTAGTTATTAGATGATCTACATGGCATAGTATACTTCACTAAAATTGACTTGCGCTATGGATACCATTGAATCGGGATGAGGGAACAAGACATATAGAAGACATCTTTCAGATGCCACTATGGGAATTATGAGTTCATTTTCATTCCTTTTGGACTGACCAATGCGTCAACCACCTTCCAATCCTACATGAACCATGTTTTTAGAAAACATTTGAGGAAGTTCCTACTTGTCTTGGGGCATTGGGATGATTGAGGTTCTTTATTTGTGGCACATTATTGGAGAAAAGGGGGTACAAATTCACCAAGAAAAGATCCAATAAATCATTGATTGGACCACACCTAAAACACTTACAGAGCTCAAGAGATTTCTTAGTATATGAATTTATTATAGGAGGTTTGCTAATGGATTCTCCCAACTATGTGCACGTTTAATTGATTTGACCAAGAAGGGTGCATTCAAGTGTAGTTGTGAGGCACAAATGGCATTTAACAAAATGAAGAAGGTGATGAGAACTTGTCCTATATTTTCCTTGCCATATTTTTCTCAACCATTCATTTTGGAGTATTATGCATCAGGTGAGGGTATTGGAGTTGTTCTCATGTAAAATAGGCATCTCATTTCCTATGACATATGTAAATGAAGGGGGCTAGAGTTGTTGTACACCATTTATGATAAAGAAATGTTAGCCATAATGCATGTGTTGGCCAAGTTTGGGAAATATCTGGTGGGAGAGAAATTTGTGGTCAGGACAGATCATAATAGCCTCAAGTACTTTCTAGAGAATAAGGACCTTAATGAGAGACAAAAAAAGTGTGTGAGGTAGATTCAGGATTATAACTTTGACATAGAATATTTCAAGGGAAAAAAATTTTGTAGTGGATGCCTTGTCTAGGAGACCCTCATCCTACTCCATGTCAGATATATCAGTTGATTAGAAGTCCCATTTATTGCTAGAGTACTCCAAAAACAAATTTTCATGTGAGTTGATGTATGGAAATTTATAGGATGGAAGGTATAGGATTATAGATGAAATCATATACTATAAGGGGAGAATCTATTTGGTTCTTGAATCCTTGTTCAACAAAAGGGTGCTTCAAGAATTTCACGATTCATCATTAACATGGCATCAAGGATTCCTTAAAGCATACAGACATATAATAGAAAGGTTTTCTTGGAAATGTATCAAGGGATATGTCATGTGCCACATCAAGGAGTGTATCACTTTCCAACAGAACAAAGATGAGCACACTCACCCAGCAGGTCTCTTTCAGCCTCTTCCCATTCTAGTGCATAAGTGGGGAAGTGTACATATGGATTTCATTACAAGGATACCCAAGGCACAAGGTAAGGATTGCATATTTTTGCTAGTAGATCGTTTGACCAAGATTTCTCACTTTTTCTCCATATCCATGAACTTTAGCACATCTCAAGTGCTAGATCAGTTTTTCACAGAAGTCGTCAGGTTGCATGGGTTTCCCAAAACAATTATGAGTGACAAGGATAGCATATTTATGAGCATATTTTGGCATGAGTTATTTCGTCTAGTGGGTAAAAAATTAACCCCCAACACTAGCTACCATCCACAAACATATGGTCAAACTGAGATAGTAAACAAGTGGGCAGAATGATACCTATGAAAATATGTGACAAGGCAACAAAAAGCATGGTTCAAGTGGCTATATTTGGGTGAATACTGCTACAACACCACTTACCACATTTCTATTGGTATGTCTCCTTTCAAAGATTTATATAGTTATGATCCCCTCACTTTTTTTGAGATTGTGTTTGGATATAGAAAGGCTCCTATGGCTAAGGAGTGGATACAGGAAATCCAAGACATTCTTGAACAACTCAAAGATCATTTTCAAAGGGATCAAAACAAACAGAAGTTATATGCAGATAGGCACATAATGGAGCATACTTTTAAGGTAGGGGATTTGATCTATTTGAGGCTACAACCATACCAACAGGAATCCATAAAACAAAATGGCACTCAAAATCTCAAGCTGCACTTCTACGGTTCTTACAGGGTGAAAAGGAAGTTTGTTGAAGGTGCATATGAAGTGGAGCTACCACATGGAAGGAAAATCCATAATGTCTTCCAAGTATCATGCCTAAAAAGGGAATTGGGGCAATATGTTGTTGCTAACACAAATATTCCTCCAGTAGACGAAAAAGAACACATGATTTTGATTCCAGAGGATGTTTTGGAGGTGAGGGTGAAACAACTAAGGAATAGGGATATCAAGGAATACTTAATCAAATGGAAAAAATTTCCTATAGAAGATGCCACTTGGGAGAGTGAACAGGTTATACAACAGACCAATCCAGGATTGCTTGTGGGTAATCAATTTCAATTAGGCGAGATTGTAATGTCCCCTTCTTCTTGAAAATATTATTGGAAGACTTAGTAGTCTATTCACCCCTCTAGACTATAGTCTCACGGGGAAAAGAGGGCTAAGAGGCACAAAATTGATCACTAAGGAGTAGAAGGTTATATTATTAAAGTGAATTTGATTGAAGTAGTTAAAAATGTGAATTGACTTAGAGGATGAAACAAAGTAATACTTTAGAAGTCAATAAAGTAACTTAACTGAAAATTAGAAGATTGAGGTATAAAAGAGAAAGGAGGGCACCTCACTAATCATTCATGTCATTTTCACTTAACATCTTTAAGCTATGCAGCGTGAACATTTTGAGGGTTCTGAGTAAACAAACCCTACAAATAAGAAAGGAATTAAATAATCCTTTGTTCCTGGTCCAAGCTTCGCCAAGGTGGTGAAATATTCCACCCTCACCATTCTACTCAGTTTTTTACTCATCTCAGGAGGTATTGTGGAGACAAGGCACATGTTTGGAGGTTTTTTTGTAGACTCGACACATTGTTGGAGAAGGAAAGGTTATATTTTCTTAGGAAGAGGTATATCTAAAAACAAAACCTTCCCAGAAGGGTTTTCCATCACCATAGCTCCTTATTCCATCAGTTTTTATGGGGTTTTCTCTCCACATTGATTTATTATTACATTGGGGAGAATTTTCTGAAGGAGGGTGCACTGTCACTTGTGAATCTAGTGATTTTAAGGGTTAGATCACTCATAACAACTAAAGAAACTCACTCTGTGTGTTCCTCATCACCATATCTATAGATCTACAGTTTTATTTCAATGTTTGGAGGGAAAACCAGAAGAGGTCTAAATTCTTAGGGGTTTTCGAGCTAGGAGGTGTGCAACTCAGCCAGATTTGGGTGTCAGTATTCATAAGGGAAAGAAATTGATCTCATTCATGTTGGAATATTGTTTGTTGTCATTGACATCAACCCTAGTCATTGGTTTTGGACCCCAATATTGATGAAGGTATTAGGACATGAAGGACAATGCACATGCAGATACAACACCCATGGATGGATAGCATACATCATGTCGTTTCCAGTGTTAGGTGGCACATCATGTGGATCCTCATGATTGAGGAGAAATGAATTTTTGAAGATGACCGAGTGAATTGAAGAAGGAAGTACAGGTCATCCCTAATGTTAAAAGGAAGTGACATAAAGGGTATAAATACATATTTTTGGGCTCTATAGATGTCCTAAAAACAACCTCTATGCATCAACCAAAGGTAAGTGCTGGCACAAGCATTTTACTTGTCACCTACGTAGGTTCTTACCTTCTGTTTTCAATACCTAGCCTCCAGAGATGCAACACCTGTAAAGGAACAACAATCATGGAGGGAACAACAGTTGTTCTATTCAAAGGAACAACAATCGTAAAGGGAAAGACAGTTGTTCTATTCAAAGGAACAACACGACCTGCAAAAGGAGCAACAATCAGAACAAAAGGAACAACATTCGTTACATTGGGCCGAACTAATGTTGAATTAATTGCATTGTAGTATTTGCCCAACTTATCTAATTTTTCAACCCGGGGGTCATAAACTGACGAAGCACATGCAAAGTATATGCAAGATAGAAGCAAGACTAATCTAATATAATGTTTAAGCTACAACTAAAATTGAATCATTAATCTAACACACGACTGAAATAGAATCATTAATCTAGTTGCATAAATGAAATCACTCTAAGAATGGGAAATTGTGTAAAGGAAATTAATCTAGAAATGGAGAATTACATGAAGGAAAAGTAGATACAACAAGTGAAGAGTTAAATGGCACAACAACACATGAGAGCTCTCACCAATGAAGCAATCTTACATTCAATAATCAAATCAATCTTCATAAAAGAATAATGAAATCATGAAAACCAAAACCATGAATCAAAGCTAAGAATCCCTTTCTCTCTTGAATCCTAATGACTACCATTAATGACTACTCTAATTCTAATTACATCTTAATTGAATAATCTAATTCCTCTTCTACTTGAATCCTCATGAAGAGAGAGCACTCTCTTTTATACATGAGAGCCTTGAAGATAAGATAACCATCTCATTATTACAGTTCCACTATTCTCTCAACCTATTTTCCATTATTACAAAATATAATCCCTTTAGATCATCACACATATCTCTCATATATCTTGGATAAGATATTCCAACCAAATCTCCATGATCTTCTCCTTGGAA
>CBVK0102465574.1:0-10255 GCA_900067695.1 Picea abies
TTATAAATAAGAGGATTGAACTTTTAGCAAGGGTTGATGGTTTTGGAAAATACCCTCATTTTTGGAATTGTAAAGAACTATTTCCAAACTACCTTAACTGAGAAGTCATGTTTAGAACCAAAGACAAATTTATGTTTTTCATCAAAGGCATGGTGTGATTGGATTTGAGGAGGAATTACTTACAAAATTATTTCATTAATGGATGCTGTAACGAGTAAATGTTTATCAATATATTGATAAGTTAGTTGTTTCAATAGTTTTTGTATTTCTTGTCTCTAATGATGAAAGAAAATCGTTTTTTTAATGTGTGATTAATGCTAGAGCTAATGAAACTATTTTTTTTCCATCATTTTATTGCATGTGTGTTTTCTTTCGATAATTGTATCTCAGTCAATGATTGAAATACCAACAAGTTAATGTATTAGTACTAGGCTTGTCATAGGTGTGAATATCTTTGTTTGCATGCTTGAGCACAAGGGTTATCCCAAGCTCAACCTTCTTCAATAGTTTAGAACCCCCCTTTTACCAGCCCATCGATAAATTGGCAGGATCGAAAGATATGGAGAACCATTCCACCATCAAACTCTGCAGAGTCTAATTGGGCCTCCGTGGAAGGTTTGGTTCCTGTTGTTGAGTTAAATGGATTTAGGACCCCTCAACAAAACCATCAATAATTGATGTTCCAACATGCCCCCATCAACACACAACTCTATATTTTCAGGAGGTGAAATTACATTACTAGAACACCCCCCCATAGTTGTAGCTTATTAAATCCCAAGCATCATGCAGAGCTTGATAAATATGGATTCAACTAAAGGTTTCATGAAGATATCAACAACTTGATCCTTAGTTCTGTAATATTCAAAAGAGACAACACTATCATGAACCAATTGTCTCAAGTAGTGAGCATGGAGCTCAACATGCTTCATCTTACTATGAGAA
This sequence comes from Picea abies, assembly GCA_900067695.1. NCBI lineage: Eukaryota > Viridiplantae > Streptophyta > Pinopsida > Pinales > Pinaceae > Picea > Picea abies. Next base: position 943 of record CBVK0102465574.1, read on the forward strand.
ACATGATTGTCAACAACATGTATGTCACTTTGGCTATCTTAGTAGATTGTAGTCAAGGTTTGAACAATAAGGCCAAGTTCTCCCAAAAGTTGGTAAATCCAAACAACTTCAATACCTGCTTGAACGGTGCCACGATATTCTACTTATGTAGTCGACAAGGAGATGACCTTTTGTTTATTACAAGACCACACAAAAGGTATAGTTCTATAGAGAAATACATAGCTAGAAGTGGAATTCTAATCATCACCATCACCATTCTAGTCGAAGTCGGTGTAGTCGACTAGAAAATATAAACTTTGACAATACTTGATACCAAAATGAGTGGTACCATTCAAATAACAAACAATTTGTTTGACTACTTTCCAGTGGATTTCTTTTGGGTCCATCATGAACCAAGAAACCACACTAATAATAAAGTAAATGTCAGGTCAGACATGAGTAAGATAAATAATACTTCCAACCAATTTTCGATAGAGTATAACATCAACGACGGGTGTTTGATAGGTTTTAATAAGCTTTACTCCAAATTGAAAGGGAGTAACACAGGGATTGCAATCAACCATCTTAAAATGTGTCAATATATTCATCACATATTTATATTAAGAAATGAAAAATCCATCACAAAGTGGTAATACCTGAATACCCAAAAATAATGCAGAGCACCAAGATCTGTCATATCAAAGGAGTCACCAAGTTGTTTCTTCAATATAAGGATGATATCGTCATTATTTCCAGTAACGAGTAAGTCATCTACATACACAACAATAATTAAAGTGTATCCATTGGTGTGGATAACATACAAGTTGTGATTATATTCACACTATTTGAAACCAAGTCGAAGAAAGAAACTATCGATCTTAGCATACCAGGCCTAGGGGGCCTGCCTCAAACCATAAAATGACTTCTTGAGTAGACATACCAAATTTCAATCTATCACAAAACTAGGTGGTTGTTCCATGAAAATTTATTTAGATATGTCTCCATGAAGAAAGGAACTCTTCACATCCATCTGATGAATTTTCCATCCAAAATAAGAAACAATGGAAAGAATCAATCGAATAGAGTTCATCTTTGAAACAAAACAAAAGGTTTCAGTGTAGTTGATGCCTTATTTTTGAAAAAATCCCTTCACAACCAAAAGGGTTTTATGTCGCTCAACAACACCTTCATAGCTGAATTTGGTCCTATAGACCCATTGACACTTCATAATGTTCTTTCCTTGCGGCTGGGGAACCAATTCCCAAGTTTGATTCTTCAACAGAGAATCAATTTCAGTATTCATTTCCTACTCCTATTGAGGTCATCCTTCAAAATCTAAGTAGGTAATATGTTATGAGGTCTCAAGTACATGAGTCATCAAGGAAATTCTAGCATCTTGCTTTTGAATTCGATTCTGGCATCTACAGGTTGCATCTACAACATCAACTCCAACAACTTCAATGGTCTTGGCATCCCAACGTGGTAGAAAATAAATATTTGAAATACAATTCAATTCATGAGGTTTATTAGAAGTTTGAGGGTCTTCATTTGGAGAACCAGGTGAAACAAAGGACGATCGATTAGTCGACTTGAAAGTCGATGGTCTAGTAGAAACAAAAAAGAAACTTCAATTGTCCAATCAATGGATTAAAGAATGGAATATGAGTACCAGTGTCAGAGACAATATCAAAGGGATCATCCTATAGAAATACAAAAGAGGAATTCAACAATTTAATGCCAAAAGAATTCTTCTCAAACCGAACATTACGTTTGAAAATGATTTTTCGTTTGATAAGGTCAAACAGTGGATAGGATTTTGACTCTCCAGAGTATCCCATCATGATGCAAGCATGACTCTTTGCATCCAACTTCTTTCTGCAATCGTCAGGAATGTGGGCCTAGGAAAAAAATCCACAGACATAGAGGTGGCCAAGTGATGTCTTATTCCCATACCATCATTCGACTTGAGTCATGGAAGGAAAATCTTGAGCTGAGATGCGACTAAGAAGATAATTTGCATAGTACATTGTTTCAATCCAAAAGCAAGGAGGCGGGTCTTTGGCATGCAAAATACATCTAGTCATTTCAACTAATTTTCGATTCTTGCATTATGCAACACCATTCTAATGAGGAGTGTGAGTTACCGACCAATGCCAATCAATAAGAAATCTAAGGAGATATTCTTTAAAGGGTCGATTCACATACTCACCATCGTTTTCGAATATTAAGGACTTGATGGGTTAATGACATATCTTTTTAGAAAAGGCCCAAAATTCTTTGAAATTCTCAAAGACAAGGTGCTTATTCTTCAGGAAAAAGACCCATGTGAAGTGATATAAATAATCAATGAAGTTAAAAATGTACCTTGCCCCTATCAGTTAAGGTAAATTGATACAAAAAACATCACTTTGAACCAATTCCAATAGGTTCTATGCTGACCCCGCTTTTCCAGAGTAAAATTATTCCTAATGATGCTTCCCAAGAACAAAACCCTTATATACTCTTTCAGGGGGAAACACCTTTGGTAGAATAGAAACCATGTTCCGAGTTTCTAGTTCCTACAGACTTTGGAAATTTAGATGTCCAAATCCTTCATGCCAAATTCGACTTCTCTCATTGATGTGAGCAACAAGTGTAGTTGATTCAGATTCAAGTCGAGTCAAATAATGAAACTTGAACAAATTGTTCATCGGGTCAAGAATCCCACCAACGATAATCAAATTCCCTTTCTTCAAATCACAAACATAGAACCAATCCAATCAAAATTCCATAATATTCCCTTTCTGTGTCAACTTAGCAATAAAAAATAGATTGGAACTGATATTTGGCACATCATAGATGTCGACAATCTTCTTATGTTGACAAGCTACATCACCCTAACCAACAACATCTAGAGAAAAATCATCAACAACATAGATTTTACTCTCATCATGTTTATTCAGTCTCGTGAATAAAGTGGCATTCTCGGCTATATGATGAGTGCACCCAGATTCGACAACCCATTCATTTTTTGTAGTATGAGACAACAAGGCCTGAGAAGTCCCAACTTGGAAGGTGGAAGTATCAATAGGTTGGTGTACAATGACCATGTATCCTTCAAGTCATTTAACATTCTCCTCTAAATTATCTCTCTTCTTAAACAATTTTTTCTCCTCATGTTTAGTACTTCCACAATATTGACATGTCTTATTCTTTCGACTTTGTTTTGGTTGTCTCTAGGGTCCCTAGTCATGGTATGTAGGTTTTTGTGCAAAAGCATAAGACTACAATCTATTCATGGAATCCATATTTCCCTTACCCTTGAGCAAGTGGGTTTGTTTTTAACCACCAATATTTCCTTATTCAAGTAATATATGTTGATCAGTAATCAAAATTTCATAGAAAAATTCAAAGGTGTAATCCTTACCATCTTCCTTGCATGCTTGCTAGTTGGTGTGAAATGTCAATAAAAACACATCGAATGGTTTTCACAAGTCCATTGGGACCATATCGATGAGTTTTCCATCCTTCTTTTGATAATTCTTTCCACATTTTCCCAATTTCAATTGGAGTTCCTTGACACATGCCAACTAGTCCTCCATTCTCTCAAAGGAATGAGGATCGATAGAGATCAACTCTTTCTTCAATTGCATGATGTGGCTCTTGTCAACTCTTTCGGACAAGGTTTTTATATTCTTCCAAACCTAATGAGGGTAGTCAATTCCACCGAGGTGAAATTGGATCTCCCATGAGATGTAGGTTGTGATGACTCATGCCGCCTCATCATTCTTTCCATCAACAACAAACTTCACCTGAGCATTTGTTGGATCTAGAATCAAAACCTTCATATATTTCCATAGTTCCTTACTCTTCAATAGGGTTTCCACATATGGATCTCATCATATGTAATTCGATGCATTCAGAAAAATAGGATCAATATTCAAATCCATGTTCGATATCTATCTAGACTGATTTGTTTCAATAAGTTCCAATCAACAAACCACCATCCCAAAGTCAATCACAAAACATATCCAACTCAACAAGGTTTGTGGATAACATGTCGAGGTTTAAACCATCGAATTTGATACCATGTTGGGAAATAAGGTGGAACATGACATGAAATAGAGAACACAATACTGCAGATAATTGAAGAGGGGAATTTTTTTTGAAGACAAGAGGTGGTTTCTAAAGGCATCATTACAACACTTAAGAAAAGAACACTGTGATCATAAAATCACAATACATATTGTGCATCTTGATCCACATGATGTATTTCACAATCTCAATTAAAATTATTGATAATGACCCAAGGGGTCTTATCTTATAATCTCAAGATCTAACCAACTTCCATAGAATCTGAAAGATCTTTTCCACATGTAACTGTAGAAAGTTAGAGTTGAATCCGAAAAATCCGCTCTATTTATTTGGATCAAAAGGACTTGACTCAACCACCTATGGGTCCAAATCGTAGTTGATTTTTGGGATGGTAGATCTACTACCCGATTGTCTTCGACTTCTGGTCGACTGTATGACCGAAATACATGTCAATTACTTGATCGACTGGTGTGGTGTGTTGGTCGATCACTCAATCGACTGTATCCATATGAAAGTTGAACTATTGATCGACTGAACCCAGGAGATGTGTGATGAACCATCAATGCTTGATGTTACAACATACTAATTGTCTTGGAATACCAAAGAAGCATACTTAACCAATTTCACAATTTGTCCTTATCTACAACAAGAAGTCGAGAAGAACTTGAAGATACCTAGAAAGTATTTTTTCAATAAGAAGAGGCAGCCAAATTTCAAAGGGGAAGGAGACTTCGATAAATTTTTGGATCTGGAATCATACAAGGGACCACTAATAAGAATAAAAATAATATTCTTGAAATTCATCACAAAACTCAAGATTCAACATCTGAAGTTGTAAGTATAGCAACCATGGGTGACTGAGAAGAAGAAATAAATGAAATTCCTAATGATGAAAAAAAAGAAAATGATAGACAAAGAAACCCAAGATCAAGATCCAAATCCATTCCTCTCAACTTACAAGGAGAGAAACATTAGTTTCCTATTCTCCCTCAAGGAATTTTACCTGTCTTCACAGGTGATGGGATTATCGATCCCAAAATTCATATGGACCAATTTATTACCATCTATGGCATCCATATGATTGAACATGATGATGTGATGGTGATATTTTTTCTTCAAACTTTGATATTCCTAGCTTATCACTGATACCTTTCTCTCTCATTTGATTCAATTGGCTCCTTTGATGATAGGGAAGATATATTTATGACTAGATATTCCAAGACAATTGCATATCATACTTTACTCACTCATTTTACTCAAATACACGTTGAAAAAATGAAAAGATCAGATATTTCAATTTAAGTTTTTTCAAGACTTTATATCAAATTCCAGAAGATCAATGTCCCATTGAGCCCATTATATTTTGGTTCTATAAGAATGCAATTCTATCAAATGTTAATTATGCAATAAAGGCTACACAAATCATAACATTAGATGAGGCAATGATAAAAACAATTGAAATCGAAGGAAATATGTTGGAAAGTGATTTTGATCCATAAATTATCCTTGAAAGATCCCAAAGACAAATGAAAAGATTATCTATGTCATCTTAGGCTCCATATTCATCCAAATAAATTGAAGAAAAGGGGATTGGAATAATATTTTTTCAAGGAAAACCTCCCAATGCCAGAAACATTCTTGTTCCTAAAAATGGTCAAAGAACCAACAAGAATACAAAGATAGCACAGTTGAATTGAACAATTATACATATGCAAAATGAAATAACTCATTTGAAGAGGGCTTATAATATAGTTCCACAACTTCATGATCCAAGGTCTTTCTAACCAAATTTTAGGAATAAAGTAAATAGAAATTAAAGAAATGAAGAGCACATTCCCAGGGCACCTTGAGTTCCAAATCCAAATGATATCATGCTAGAAGAGATTGAAGAAGAATATTGTATTGATAACAATGAGGAATTCAATCAAGAGGCAATGAATGACCAAAATAAAATATTAGAATCAATGGAAATGTAAGAAAGTTCATAATCTTTTGAAATCCTTGAAGAACAAGAAGAGTATGATTGTACAGATCAAGACAATGTTGTTCAAACCAAAAATCAAGCAAAAACGTTCAAGTCCAAATATCAACCAGAAAAGGACAAAGCAAAAAGTAATGATCCATAACCAACAAAACAACATACAATTGTAAATAATCCAAAAACACCATTGTAGATGACTTATATGTGGTTGATGAATTAACTAGGCTTCAAATTACTTTTCCATTCATGGAGGTGGTTAAGATAACTCAGAAAAGATAAAATATTTTAAATATTTTGGATAATACAAGTTCATCTAGTTCAAGAATAGAAGAATCTATTATGAACACAAAGAAACAACAAAAAATTGTACCAGTAAGACCAAGAGGAAAGGTTCCACCATTTTACATATCATTGGAAAATCATGATTTTACATTGCACAATTGTTTGGTTGATAGTGGAGACAATAACAATATCAAACCATTATCTATAATGGAGGATCCTGGAATGGAATGCAAAAAGTACTATTACACAAGTGAAATCATTTGTGTCATTGATTCAATAAAAGTACCAGCTTATGGTGAAATTTAACACTTTTGTGCCTCAATATATGCAACACCACATATTACAATAGTATTCACCATAATAATGGTTGATATTCCCTTACCATATGGTGTTGTACTTGGTCGATATTGGTTCTCAATTATTGGAGGGTACATAATGAATGATGGGAGTTGCACGATGTCCCCCCAAAAAGATGGAACATTGATCAAAGTACCATGAGAACAGAGAAATCATGCATCATTTTAGAAAAAATAATATGAAATAATGTATAACTATATTGATGTTGGGATTGGAAATTATGTTGTCTTCAATACAAAGAAAATGAGTTCTCCTAGACATAATCCATACAACACCTTCCAAGGATTTTGGAAAATTCCATTTGATGGCACCTATTCTAAATCTAGTGTTGGAGTTGGCATCATTTTTAAAAGTCCTCAATCTTGTATTTATCCACATGAAATCATAAGTGAGTTCCATTGCATGAAAATGAAGATAAGTACAAAGCATTAATTCAAGGATTGACTCTAGAACTTCAAATGTATGTTAATGATTTAGTGGTGACTGGATATCCAGAGTTGGTCATCAATCATATCGGGAAAAAGTACAAGATCAAGAAGGATAAATTAAATCATTATGCAAAGAGAGTTTGGGATATTATATATTCATTGAATTCAATCAAACGTACCTCTTTTCCTTGTGAGAAGAATATTAAAGTAGATTCATTGGCAGTGGAAGATTCTCTTTTTAATACCAATGATTCTCAAAATCTCAATACCTTTCATGTTAAAACAATCTTCCATCCATCAATACTTGATAATTAAGAGTATTGGTAGGTGTTTGAAAATGATGAACATGTTGTGAATTTTATTACATATTTGAAATCAACATCATTAAGAGCATAAGAGGAAATGGAAATGTACCTTGAAGAAGGATAAATCAGTCAAAAGGAGATCCACAATCAAAGTTCCTCTTTTCTTCCAAAGAACTATATCAATCTTGAATCACTCTTACCAAGAGATGATCAGATAAGGGAAAGGGATACAATGGATGTGTCTTCCCTTAGAAAAGTGAAATAAACCAAAAAAATCAATATTGGGACGATTAAATCCCCTAAATATATAAATCTTGGTACTAGTTTCACTTTGAAGAAAACAAGGACTATACTCTGCTTTCCAAAGAATTTCAGGATGTTTTTGCATGGAGATATGATGATTTGAAAGAATATGACAAGTCCATTTTTCAACATATTATACCACTCAAGGAAGGGACAAATCACTTTAGGGAAAAAGTAAGGATAATCAATCCAAAGTTGAATTCTTTTGGAAAAATTGGAGCTGGAAAATTTGAAACGAGATAGTAAAATTTTTTCAATTAGACATTTAGACTGGATTTCAAATCTTGTGGTCGTAAAAAAGAAGAATGGTGAAATCCAGATTTGTGTAGATTTTCGAGATATTAACCAAGCAAGTGTTAACGATAATTACCTCTTGCCCAAATTGGAAATGTTGTTGCAACAAGTTACTGGTTTTGCATTGATTTCCATGTTATATGGGTTTTCTGGATACAATCAGGTACTTGCTGTTGAATAAAATAGACTAAAAATTCCCTTCTTCATACCATGGGGAACCTATGCATATGTCCATATGCCATTTGGATTAAAAAATGTTGGAGCAACATTTTAGAGAGTTATGGACCATGCCTTCAATGATTTTATCGGAAAATTCATGGATGACTATCAAGATGATATTATTGTTCATTCAAAGTTGAGAGAGTGCCACCTGAAACACCTCAAGAATTTTTTTCAAAGATTCAGAAAGTATGACATAGCTCTCAATCCAAAGAAATGATTATTTTCAATAGCAGAGGGAAAGTTGCTTGGCCATATTGCTTGGCCTATTCTTTTTAGTCCTAATTTTGATAGTGACTTCATATTGTATTAATTTTCCTTGGAAGAAGACATCACTTCTATACTTACTCAAAATAATTCAAAGGGGGAAGAACTTCCAATTTCCTTCACGAGTAAAAACTTGCACGATTATGAATTGAAACACTCCACCATAGAAAAGCAACAATGCTCTTTGGTCAAGGAAATATATCACTTTAGAACTTATATTTTATCATATCATATCATATATTATGTGCCACATTCTTCTATAAAAATGTTGCTAAATCAATAATTCAAAGAAGGAATATGGGAATTTTGTAGGATAAAATTCAAGAGTATGATATGGAAATCAAACCTATTAAATATGTCAAAGGACAATGGTTATACAAGCTAATGATTGGTATTAAAGATATAAATATAAATCATCTTCATACATATGAAACTGCCATGTAAGATGTGTCCTTACCAAGGTATGAATGGTATAAGGATATTATACTTTGCCTAAAGTCTAGGAAGTTTCCTGTTGAAATTCCCTCTAAAGAAAGGAGAGCTAAAAAAATGAAGACCAATCAATATGTGCTAGTCGTTGGGATTATTTTTCAAATAAATCTTGATGTAATTCTGCTAATATTTCTGGACCATTCAAAATCCCAACAAACATTACAAGAATTCCATGAAGGAGTTTGTTGAGGACACTTGGCACCTATGGTAACTGTTGGAGTTGCTTCACACACACCTACGGTTTATTTTTCCTAAGCATTTTCCTGTGTTTATTAATTATTGTTCAGTCTCCTATATTTTAGGAAGAATATTCCTCTAGGGAGAATATTCTC
>CBVK0102465615.1:0-11400 GCA_900067695.1 Picea abies
CCTTATCAATCATGATAAGACAATAATGAGTCATCTATACATTTTTCCAACAATGCATCATATACCAATGGAACCACATCGATCCATCTTCATCATGTATCAATGACAACTCATTGATCCATCTTCATCTATGCATTCTCATCAAGGACAATACATATTATATTACATCAATCATCAATCAATCAATCCTTTGACATCAATCAATCACTTGACATCAATCAATGACATAAATCAATCAAACCATTGGCATCAATGACAACATGATCCAACACATTCTCCAAGGGGAGAATAGGGTCTGTTATCACTCCAAGAAACCCTCTGTGGTTGTATACCAGAAGTGCTTGGTAACTTAAGAAATGAATGTTTTTATATTTTGTGAATGTGGATCAATGGGACAACTCAATACAGTTATAGCATTCAAACGTGCAAATGATAAACAAATAGACAGTGCTTTCAAGGATTGATTAACCAGCAGATAACTTAAGGGTGGATGGAGAACAAATTGCAACTAAACCGGTGCATAACAGGGTCTAAGACACAATCAATAGATTTATTATCAGGTTATGAGCTAAACAATGGGATAACAGCCGTTCAAAGCTTGACAACACAGATAATAATGCATAAGGGAATGGAAAGCTGACAATCAAAACTAAAAGAAACCTGTGATCTGTATTAGCATAGCAAATCTGAGTACAAAAAGGGTATTTCTCTGTCCAGAATCGAACCATTGGTTGATTTCAAAATAGGCATTTATAGCCTTTACAAAATGGTTACACAGATCCTAAAAGCATGGATCTGTCATTTAATAAAAACAGTCCTATTTTACTTAAACAGCTATAAAAATAAAGTCTTCAATAACAGAAAAGAGTATTCGAATTGTCTTCAGCATGCAAAAATCATCATCTTCTCTCTCCAGCTTCCAGCATCTGCGATGTAGTGAGGCAGCGCGACACCTGTGTGTGACTGTTTGATTTCATCAATATTCATGGCTGAGTCTTAGGATATGGCATTGAAAGCGTATCCAAAAATTCCTCGAATACCTGAGTTTGAATATTTTTGCATGCAATTTTAATGATGCATGATACGTTGGCATGTCTGCAAAACAAGTTGAAAACAAACTGTAGCGATCTCGTCCACAAAACCTGGCTGCAGAGCTTTCAACAGCGCAACCGTTTGAAACTTTCACGGGTTAGCTGTTGAAAGCTATCGCTTTCAACAGCTAACGGGTAGCGAAAAAGTAGCCTGGTGTTGTTGAAAGTCCTGATATGCACAAAAAAGAGCTCTTTGCCTTCAAAATTTATTTCTGACTGAAATCAATTGACATCTGAACTTTCACCTTGCATATTGACCACTACCTGAGCAAGAACTTGCAGGTCTGGATGAGACCTTTGCTTTAGCTTTTGTTTCAATGCTTTGATTCGTCTTTTGAGGTGTCGGGCAAGCAACTTTAGTCTGTTGCAGTTGTTGATGAGATTTTCCTTCTTCCTTTTTTCTTTAAGGCTCTCCTTGGCCAACCTTTCGAATGCTGCATTCGTTTGAGAAAAGTTGTCAGACAACCTTTTATACCTGTCTTTAATTACTCGCTCCAGAACTTCCTGTTGAGCAATTACCTCCTTGAGGTGTTTGATTTTCTAGGCTTTATTTGGCCTAGGTTTCTTTGACGATTCTCCTTGCTCTGTTTTACTTAATGTGTCATAATTTTGAGCACATTCTGTAGATTGTTCAGAGCCCTTGATGGCAGGGGACTGATCTTTCTGTTCAGACTCTGAATCTGAGTAGGGTAGATTTAGGATGTTCTTCCCTGTACTCTGTTGTGTAGGGTGGCCTGAGTCCTGCTGTATAGTTCGCTCTGTAATCTGCTCGAAATTTAATTTCCTTTTTGAACTGTGAGGTTTTACCCCTGATATCTCGTCTTCTGAAGGTGCTAGTATGGTGATTATTCTCCTTATGCTACTCTGAGGAGAGGCTTTCTTCTTTGACCCTGCCATCTGTTCAATTGCAGTTTGATTTTGAGTCTCGAAACCTTCCCAGAACAGGAAGTGTTCCCAACTTCTCCCTTGTAGATTTAATTCTTGTAGAATGATGAGTTTTATTAGTCCCAGATGACAGAGAGTCAACTTAATGCTCAAAGGTCGAGCTCTAATTCTATTGCAGACTTTAATCAAACTGTGGTATAAAAATTAAGGTAAATTGATTGGAGTTTTGCCTGAAAAATGATCCATCAATTTAAAATGATACATCATTAGCTTGTCGTATCTACCTTCAGATGTGATATATAACTGAATACCTTTGAATAAATGTTGCCACTCTTCGTCCAGGTATGAAACTAGCATTCCTTTAGTCCAGGCTTTGTGTTTGTATCCATCCTTCAAATAGAACTTGAAATCCTACTTTTTCAGAGACGTGGTTTTGAACCATTTTTGCCCAGTCATAGGTAACCCTGTAGCTTCTGCAATAAAATTCTCGTCCACTTTGATTTCTACAGAACCCACCCGAGCTCTATTACCATCGAATGACATTGCAAAGGCCTCAGCTGTGGCTTGATGACACCCACTCTGCAACCTGTTCACGAATTCCATGCAACCTGCGTTTGAAAAATATCTTTGAACCTCGGGATGTGATTCCAGAAAAGACAGATTGTTGAGTTCTCGTTTTAACAAGAGGCCACCACGTTTTTTCATCATTTTACAACTCTGTCACTTGGCCACTGTGATTTCTGTAACTTTTTTGGTCGAACCCTTGTCCTGTGCTGTTGAAAGCAGTCTCGGCTTCTTCTCTGTGTTGGGTGAAATGTAAACCTTGGGTGTACTCTGGAAACATCCTGTGATATACCGACTTTACCTGATTTGATGGTGTCAAGCCCTCTGAACCTCATCTATACCTGCGTCGCCGGATGCGAACTTGCCATTTCGGGTGTGATGATAGTTATGCGTTGGTTCTGAAAAGATTTCAAATTTCTGTCATATCCTGTTATACAAGCTTGAGCTACCATGATTGCTTGCTTCCACCAGTGCATGTCTCAGATCTTGTTGTGACGTGGGGGTGATCACCTCATCATTTCGTGCATGCTTGGATAATGAGCACGTGATTCGTGCTTCATGCAGCTATGGTTTTTGGAGAACATTCCTGCCATCACGCTCGCTTGCCACTTTCACCAGCACGCGAACTCTTCGGAAAACCCTGTTAGCTGCGGAAAGTGAACACTTTCCACAGCGCACCATTTGATGGGAAACTCAATTTAGCCACGGAAAGCAAAACAACGTACCACATCATTTGAAAAACGTTCCTTAGCGCGAAAGTAAGTACTCTCCATATCGTGCCATGTGCGAACTGTCTGTCAAGCTTTTCGCGCCTTGTCACTTTCCACAGCGTTTTGAACTGATGAAACGACGTCCTTAGTTGTTGAAATCTATCGCTTTCCACAGCGCACAATGAACCCTTTAACAAGATGTTAGTTGTGGAAAGTAAACAATTACATTTTCGAAAGAGAAGACTTTATGGATCGATTATTTCCTAAGACACACCAAAACCAAAAATTTTCTCAGCTGTAAAAACTTAAAAAATGACTTGAAGATACTACTGAAAGCTATGATATCCACCCAAAACTCGGCCGAAGGGACGGTTTCATTTTGGGAGTTAACATTTGGCTCCAACTGGGATGGGCATCTCCCTGTGAGGTGACCAAGAACCTAGCTAGACTCAGTAGCCTTATTGAAATCTGAAAAATAGCTGCTAGTTCCATTGGGCATGGGGTTATTTGAATGACAAAGTAAAGAAAACAGAATTGAAAAGAAATATGTACAAAGGAACCTGGCTTCTCAAGAAGCATTATGAAAAATAGATCTTCAGGAAGCGCCCGTTGAAAGGGCCCCTTGAAATTGGCTTGCCTGAAAGAGTTTGAAGAACGAAGGTGTTGTTCTGCTGCACTTCCGCTATGATAAACGGACCTGTCCAGAGAGCATCAAATTTTTCGTGCTTCCCTTTCTCCTGCCTTGCTGCATCCCACTTTAAGACCATATCCCCTGTTTTGAAAACATCTGATTTGACCTTCTTGTCGAAATTTCGTTTAATCATTTCCTGATGCAATTCAACCTTTTCTAAGAGTTGATCTCTATCCTGTTGCAGCTGTACCAAATCATGAATCCTCCTAGTCAGATCGTTTGGTTCCTCATCCGATTCCTGTAAAAATTTTGCAACTGGTAGTGCGAGCTGAATGGGAAATATGGCCTCAGTACCATATACCAGCTTAAAAGGAGATGTACCAATTGATTTTTTACATGTTACCCTATCAGCCCATAAAGAAAATTTTAATTTGGAATCCCAACCCCTGACATTTTGTTCAAGCAGTTTCTGTATGATCCTGACCAAGCTCTTGTTCGATGACTCAGCTAGACCATTCCCCTGTGGATAGTAAGCTGTGGAATGTACCAGCTAAATTCCCAGCTCTTCACACAATTTAACCAAGTGTTTATCTTTGAACGCAGCAGCATTATCAACAATCAACCTTTTTGGGCAACCAAATCTGGCGAATATATTCTCCTGCAGAAAGTTTATGATGACCGTGTGATTGGAGTTTCGGGTGGGAATAGCCTCGATCCACTTCGTGAAGTAGTCAATAGCAACCAGGATCCACTGATGCTGTCCACTAGAAGGCGGATGAATCTCACCTATGAAGTCCAGGCCCCACTGCTGAAAAGGTCCGGTGACCACTATAGGTTTGAGAGGAAGGGACTTCAACTGTTTCTTACCTTCGAATCTCTAGCATTTGTCACACTTTTTCACGAATTCATAAACATCTGAAAATAAAGATGGCCAATAATAACCTGATCTCAAGATTTTATGTGCTATTGTTTTCCAATAGTGATGTCCTCCGCACTCACTATTGTGAAATTCATTCATGATCTTGGCTGCCTCTTCCTGATTCACACATCTCAGCAACAAACCAATGGGATTTTTCCAAAACAGCAAACCGTCATTTATGCAGAAATTTACAGCCCTAAGTTTTAAAGCCCTTCTTTGAGTCTTCGTCAAATCTGACGGGACTAATAGAGTCTGCAAAAATTGAATGATGTGGCTGTACCACTTACAGTCAGCTAGATGAGCCGAAACCTATATTCCCTTACCTTTGTTGCTCTCAGCAGATGGATCATTTTCTGCATCAATACTCATCAGATTTATGTTGAGCAGCTTGCAATTTTCTTCTGCCAGAAGTCTGGCAATACCCTGGCCCTTTACTAACTTTGTTGGTTTTATTTCGACATCAAACTCGATCAATCTAGCTATCCACTTACTTCTTTTGCCATCAATGTCAGGTTGAAAAAGAACATCTTTGACTGAGCTAGAAGGGACAAAAGCAATTACCTTAGTTTGAAGAATGTAGACCCTGAAAGCCTTCAGTGATTTGACAAGCGCATAGGCCTGTTTCTCCAGCAACTCATGCTTCAACTCTGCATCCCTCAAAACCTTTCTAAAGAAGGCCACTGGCTGTTCCTGGTCATCAGCATTCTTCTGCAAAAGCACTGCAGCAATCGTGTCATTTGAAGCAAATGAAAAAATATAAAATACCTTTGAAAAGTCTGGGTTGATCAATACAGGAGCTGTTGTGATGGCCTCTTTGATTTCGTTGAAGGACTGTCTTGCTGCTTCAGTCCACTTCATCTCAGAGTCTTTCCTTAACATGGCTGTAATGTGTTTGGTAAGCTCAGCAAAATTCCCTATGAATCTTCTCACAAAATTAATGGTTCCAAGAAAAGACTGAATGTCTTTTTTCGATCCTGGAAGGGATAGATTTCTGATTGCCTCTACCCTCTTTGGATCGATCTTAACACCATCCTCAGAAACAATATGCCCGAGAAGCTTTCCCTCTTTAAGTGCAAAATTGGACTTTTTGGGATTAAGAGAGATACCATACCTCCAACACTTCAGAAATGTCTTCCTCAAGTGCTGAAGATGTAATTCGTGACTGCTTGAAAAGACAGTGACGTCGTCAAGATAAATCATGACAAACCTGTCTTTCTCGCCGATGAAAGCAATATCCATTGCTCTTTGAAACGTCGCGCCTGCATTCATCAGGCCGAAAGGCATTTTTTCGTACATGAACGTGCCCCACGGAGTGGTGAAGGCAGTTTTTTCTCTGTCCTCCGGGTGGACAACAATCTGATTGTACCCAGAGAATCCATCAATAAAGGACATTACCTTCGATCCTGACACTTTCTGCAACATATGCTCCATCTTTGGCAGCGGGTAATTGTCTTTTCTGGAGCATTTGTTCAGATTCCGGAAGTCAACGCAGAGTCTGATTTCTCCATTTTTCTTCCTGACTGGCACAAGGTTAGCAACCCACTCCGAATACCTAAGGGGGATGATGATACGGGCATCCAACAGTTTCCTAATTTCTTTCTCCATCGTGGGCAGCAGCAGAGGATTGAATGATCTCAATTTTTGACGGAACAGTTTAGTATCTTTATTCAAGGGAATTTTGTGTTGGATCACATCTGTGTCGAAGGTTTTCAGATCATCATACTGCCAAGCAAAGATGTCTGAAAATTCTTTCAACAATTTACCATAATCATCCTTTTGTTTGTCAGACAAATGGGAGGCCAGATTGACAGGTCTGGGGTCTTGTTCATTGGCCACATTGTATTTGAACACATCTGACTCTTTTTCTGCAGTTTGCAATTTGACAACCACATCGTTGTTGTCAAAGAGCCTCTCCAATGGAATCAAGCCTTTTGGAATTCTATTTGTGGATAACTGAACTATCTCGTGGGCTGCAATCTTGTTCTTGAGCTTTGGCTGCTCAACTTCGTCATCATGCTCGTTGTCTTGGTCAATCTACAACTCTGCAAACTCATCAACTACAGTAAGGAATCGGGTAAGTTCAGCATCATCCTCAAAGACTTTCCAAAATTTCACATTGTCGGGAAGAGAAGGCCTATGTCTGACTTGAATTTCATAGGACAGTTTGTGAGGCAAAGGAGGAATGAACGCACATGCTGATACAGCCAGTGAATCAGCTACTTCATTCATGGCTCTAGGCATGAATGTGATTTTGAAATATGCAAAACTTTTAATGGCCTCCAAGACTTCATCCCTGTAAGCCTTGAGTCTTACATGCTTGGCTTGGAAGGATTTATTCACTTGCTGGATGATCAAATCAGCATCACCAAACACTTGCAATTTTCTGATGCCCTTTGTTTTTGCTGCGTTCAGTCCTAAAAGTAATGCTTCATATTCGGCGATATTGTTTGTCACCTTAAAGTCAAGTTTGAAAGACAGGTGGGAAGTCTTCTTTGAGGGAGAAATGAATACTATTCCTGCTCCAGCTGATTCTTTGGTGCAAGCACCGTCAAAAAACATAGTCCAGAGATCATCCTCTGCTATCTGTGTGGGCTGTACTGGAGTCTGGTCTGATGGTTTTCTGAGCAGCAAGGTGTCAGTCAACGAGTCATCGAATTGCAAGATGCAAGATCCCATGTCTGTATCTACTGCATAAATAGGATGATTTGATGGGTTCTTTTCATCGCTGATCACATATGCTAATTGGGACTCCCTGTAAAGTCTTATGTTCACCCCTCCAAAAACGGGAATAGTTGCATAGGAAAGGTCCATCTGGAGAGTGCCACCTAGCCTCTTCATCCAAGACCTTGATAGAATACACTAGAATTTTGGAGGTATGTCAGCCACCACTATGTCCATTACCATGGTTTTCATTGACGCTTGGGTCAAGGTCACAGCCAAATCCTTAATCATCCCAAGGCATTTGACTTTTTGAGAATCGAAGGAGAAGAGGTCATGGTAAGGCTTGGTCATTATTAGATTAGATGGGTGGCTGAGATTTGGTGTCTCTTCACTCACCCTCACTTTAATCATAAAGTTATCTTTTAATTTGCATCTCACAAATTAATTCGACTAAGACCCATATTCAGCAATTTCTCCCCCTTAGGTGCCTAGGGAAGAGAAACACTTGCCTTCGTACATTATTTTAATTAAAAATTTAACACTTTATTCATGAAATGGTATTAGAAAATTCATATTTAGCTAGGAAGGAAACTTTTACAGGTACCCAGATAATGTTGGTAATCAGGTACATTACAATTCCCCTTAATATTGAAGGTGGTTGAGGTTGTTTTGACCTATAAAATTGTTCATTCTACTATTTTATGATTTTGTGTCACCTTATCTTGTGTACTCCTATACACAATTCCCTTTTCTTATGCCCGAACTAGCACCACTAGATTCATTGGTACTCTACGTACATGATAGGGTAGAGTTGGGACTTGATGAGGGTTTTGAAGTCCTCCCACATACTTACTAGCGGATCACCATCCATCCTAAGATTTTTTGCATGGATTTCCCAATAGGTTATATCATGGCCCTTGATCTATATGGTGAACCCTAAAATAAAATTCTATTTGTTGCAACCAATGATTCATTTTTAGTTCATCGATCTCACCTTAGTATGGATTTATGTCCATTTCCACATCCATATTAAATAGGTATTCTAAAGGTTTTATGACACTAAAACTTAGCTAATCCTTGGGTTATTTTCACGACTCTGTATGGGTCTTCATTATCTCTCGATTTCTTGCCTGATCTGGTCTCTGAATTCGTGCCTCCAACTTCTCTGAATGGTCTTAGATTTCTTGCTAAATATACCATGAGAAGGGGCATATTGCAATATATGTTATCAAATTTATCTTCCATCCTCACAAATATATCCTCTATTGGATCTCTAGGATTGGTATGAACAGATTCGTCAACCATGGCTAAGGTTCTACGAGTTTCTTCTTAAACTTATTCCTGAATCCTTACAACCTTCCACAAATTCCCAAAGAAAAATTGCTTGGATGTAATCAATATATGTAAACTATCATGGATACTCCAATGGACAGTTCGTCACAAAAAATCTAATAAAATATTGAAATATTTACTATGAAGGTGAATTTCCTTTAGATCTCAAACTCTTTGATTACTGCTTTTCTTCTTAAAATGTATGAAATAGTTCAAATGTGAAAAAAGAGAGAAGAAATAAAAAGACACACACACATCTGCAAATAAACACAAGATATAACCTGGGAAACCCAATACAACAAAAAACCTAGCTATAAGGCGAGGTCGCTCTGCTCTCTTTTCTTTAAATGCAAGTACAAATAAAGAGGCGCTCTCTATGGATTTTCCTTTGACACTCTAGCCTATATGGATTCTACAGAATCTCTCCTTCTCTACAATTCTCACAAAATACCACTCTCAACTGTTATGCTCAGCTATAAAACAAGATACAATGAAAAATAATGGAATCCCTTGTCCTCCTAGCGATCGAGTATTTAACATAGCTTGATAGCCATCTTGGTTTAGGGTATTGACTTCCTCAACCCTGAATTAGTGATCAATTTTTTACCTTATAGAATGTTATATAAAATCCACTACATGGATAGCTTTGCATGTTTAAGTGATGGGATGATGTGGCATCCACTCACACCATGGTGATCAATATGGTAGGTCAACTTGCGAGAGGCATAAATTTCATATACAAACTCTGATTGAGGAGATTATTTCAGCATTGGAAAGGTATCGGTGTGTATAATATATTTGATTACTCCATAGTAAGGTTTGGGCCATAAAAAAGTGTCATTCAATCCGTCAAAAGGGATCTAAAATATTTTAGATGGTTTTTTGGACCCAAATTTCCTAATTGGGACCATACACTAAAATTTCTATGCAAGATGATTCCTCCAATTTTTTCATCCATAAAGCATCAAGATATATGAAAAATAATATAATTATCCAATTTGTATCAATGATTCTCCTCCCCTAGAAGTTTCATTCCCTTGCATGCATAAATGACCCTTTGTAGGACTATCTCATTGATTATTCTCTCCATCATTACTCTAAGTTTGTATTAGGTTTTCCTATCCTATCTTCCTTCTCATCATGTAGCCTTGGTACTCGCATATACAATGTGTTTGGTGAGCTCCCCTGGAAGGATGATTCTTACGACTGTTTGGATCTCTCGAGAAGTAATAGTTTAATTCTTGTTGTAGAGGGTGAGTCTAGATGCCTCACTCACCAATTTCTCAAAGATATCATTGATAAAACTATTCATAATTCCCTTGATTTACGAGCATGAGAAAGAACAAAGACTAAGATCGATAACTTATTCTCATGTATTTACGAGCATGAGAAAGAACAAAGACTAAGCTCAACATTTTTTTCATTTTTATGCAATCTTTGAAAACAAAACAAAACTATGCTTGGGATAGATTTTATTTTTACACAAGATTAAAAACTAAACTAAACTATGCTTGGACCTAGTTTCATTTTTACACAATCTTGAACCAGAGGAAACTATGCTTGAGGTAAGTGGTTTCATTTTTACACAAGCTTGAACCATAGAAAACTATGCTTGCAACTTCCCAACGCATAACACATGGATGGTTGGTACTTAGCCCCCAGCTTAAGAAACTACCGGCTTAACTTCAGCATGAAGTCCAGAGGTTGAGGCAAATGACCCCCAAGCTTCATTTCATCCAACTGCAAAGGAGAATGAAATGAAGCTTCAAATACTAGACGAAGGACTTGACTCAAACAAAGAGGGGGAAAACTATTTCATTTTTTAATGAGCTTGACAGAGAAACAAGAACTATGCTCGTAACCTCTGTTTCATTTTTTAACGAGGTTTCTATAGAGACAAAAAAACTATCCTCAAGTGGTTTCATTTTTTAATGAGCTTGAAATTAGAAAGCTATGCTCAAAGACCTCTGTTTCATTTTTTAACGAGGTTGCTGCAGAGACACAAAAACTATCCTCGGGTGGTTTCATTTTTTAATGAGCTTAAAATTAGAAAACTATGCCCAAGTCTGGTTTCATTTTTTAACAAGCTTGAAATCAGAAAATCATGCTCAAAGACCTCTTTTCTTGATCATGGATTCCAAGAGGACAATGCTCTGGAAGGACACCATGTCAAGGGACAAAACTCAGTCATGGCTTCCAAGAGGTCTTCACTAGAAGGAAGAAACACACTCTAGAAGGACATCATGTCGAGGGTCGTGACAGGAGTAAAGAGATCATGCTCTAACAACCCTATCGAAGAGATCACCATGTCAACTACTGGATCTAAGTCATCATAAGTTGAAGCCATGGGTGACAACGCCACATAATTGACCTGTGGCGGGGGTGATATTGTCTGCATACAAGAACCATTCAGGGAGGCAATACAGGCAGGGTCAATGAATGAAAGTTGATCAATAGTCACAACCCGTCCATCGTGAGGGAAAGATATCACATGAAAAAGAGTAGAGACAATATCGTTCATGGCATAGACATAATCTCTCCCAAGGAGTAAAGAAAAATCCAAGGGGTCTTGGACTACCATGACATAAATGAAGACAGTTTTCCCTC
>CBVK0102465622.1:0-16794 GCA_900067695.1 Picea abies
CATGGTATCAGAGCCAACCTGAAGGAAGCATATTTCGCAAGAGAAAAACATCACTATTGTCGTACCTGCAAATTAGGGTTTTTCAAAAGTGAAGCTTTTCAGCTTCAAAACCACCTAGAAAGTTGTGCCCTCCCCCAAGGATCATTTTAGCACCTTCAGCACACCTTTTCAGTGGCTGGATCTCCCGGAAAGTAAAACCCTAGTTTCACAAAAGTACCAGAAGTACCAGAAGTACCAGAAGCACCAGTCCAAAAATCCGCAGATCAGATTTGAAGGGGCAAAATTTGGATTTTCTCAGATCCAAACACACCAGGCAACTCGCCTCAGCCAAGCGCATCTCCTGGTAAGTTCAGTTTTTGATTTTGAGCACTTTCATTTTTCGGTCATTTTCCTAGCTCCAGGTAAAGATGTCTGCAAGCATTAAGCTTGTTGACAAGTTAGAAGGAGTGGAAAACTTATGTGCCTGGAAGTATAGGATTGGCCTCATTCTTGAAGAGAATGACCTAGCAAGATTCGTCAAAAATGAAGTACCAAAACCCGACGATGCCGCAGAAAAGACAAAGCATCAAAAGGACACAATAAGGGCCAAAAGAATCATTGCAGATTCAATCAAGGACCATCTGATCCCTTATGTGTCATCCAAGAAGACCCCGAAAGAAATGTTCGATGCCTTGACCAGACTATATGAAGGAAAGAACATAAACCAGAAGATGAATCTTAGAACTCAACTGAAGAATACAAGGATGCAGAAAGGAGAAATGATTCAGGAATACTTCTCCAGAATCTCGGAATTCAAAGAACAGCTAGAAGCTATTGGAGATACCATAGACGAAGACAAACTCATAATGACGGCACGAAATGGTCTTACAAGACCTTGGGATGCTTTCATCCAGACGATATGTGCCAGAAAGGAGAAACTGAAGTTCGACAGCCTATGGGAAGAATGCATCCAAGAAGAAACAAGAGTAGCGAATCGTGAAGCGCTACTAGCTAGGGATGATGATCAAGCCCTAGCCACCCACACCAAAGGAGGAAGGAAGAAACCCTACTTCAAAAGGGAGACTCATAGAGAGCCTCAACCATCAAACAAATCCAATAACAAAGAATCTCATCCAAGGAGACTTCAGAAGAAAGGACAACGCAAGGAAAGAGATCTCTCATCTATACAATGCTATCATTGTGATAAGATGGGACACAAGGCGAATTCTTGTCCAGTCAGACGAGAAGAATACAAGAGGAAACATAAGAGGCAACATGCCCACATAGTTGAAGATGAAGAGCCACCTACAAAGATGATCAAGGACCATGTCTTGATCTCAGCCCTCTCAGGATCGGTAACACCTAGAGAGGACACATGGCTCATTGATAGTGGTGCATCAAAGCACATGACGGGTAAGAGAAATACTCTCTCTTGTATTTCAGAAAAGAAGTTTTCTCAAAAAGTAACACTTGGAGATGATTACCAATATCCCATCAAGGGAGTGGGAGAATCAAACTACAAGCTAGATTCAGAAAACTCAATAAAGATGAAGGACGTACTCTATGTACCAGGCTTGAAGAAGAACTTACTTTCCATATCAGCTTTAGACAAGAAAGGCTATAGAGTTGCCTTTATAGATGGAGAAGTTCTTATGTGGGCTAGAGGAGAAACCATAAATGAAGCAATCGTTATTGTAAATGAAGAAAACGGTTTATACTTTATATAAGCTAAAGGGTCACCCAGAGACTGCCATGACACATGCCATTGAAAACTCATGCGAACTTTGGCATAGAAGATTGGCCCACATCAACTACAAGGCGCTACCATACATATGCAAAGCTGTCACAGGTTTACCAGAACTCAAGGGTGATCAGGAAGGCATATGCAATGGATGTGCGCAAGGGAAGAATATCAAGAACCCTTTTCCAAAGAGGGACAGCAAAGCAGAAGGAGTACTGGAACTCATTCATTTAGACGTGTGTGGCCCAATGCCATCATCCTCCATTAGCGGGTATGTATACTATGTATCATTCATTGATGACTATTCTCGCAAGACCTGGATATATTTCTTGAAATCTAAAGATGAAGTATTCAGCAAATTAAAAGAATTTAAAGCCTTGATAGAGAATCTTTCTGAAAGGAAGATTAAGATACTCAGGTCAGATAATGGAGGAGAATATACCTCAAAAGAGTTCGTGAACTTCTACAGAGATGTTGGGATCAAGAGGGAACTCACTACTCCCTATAATCCTCAACAAAACGGTGTAGCTGAAAGGAAGAACAGAACAATTATGGAAGCTGTGAAGACTATGATCCATGATCAAGATCTTCCTATGTGCTTATAGGCAGAAGCAGCAATGGCAGTTGTTTATGTGCAGAACCGATTATCCCATAGCGCACTTGGGTTCAAGACCCCGAAAGAGATGTTCACCAGAAAGAAGCCAGAGGTAAGCCATCTCAAAATATTTGGCTACCCAGTCTTCATACACATTCCGAAAGAGAAGAGAAACAAGCTAGAACCCTCTGGAAAGAAGGGAATATTTGTGGGATATTGTGAGGTCTCCAAGGCCTTCAGAATCTATATACCAGGTCACCGCCACATTGAGATCAAAAGGGGCGTGACCTTTGATGAAGAAGCAGCACTTAAGAAATCAAGAAGATGCCAGCTTGAAGAAGTATATGAAGACGAACCAGTAATTCCCAGGATTACAGAATCCGTGAGGGAAGTTCCCAGAGCTGCAGAACCAATGAGGGAAGTTGTAACTTCCCCTGATGAGGAAACTCTCGAAGACCATGATGTAACAAAAGTTCAAGAACCTCCTCAAATGACCTTCTCCCATAAAAAAAAGCCTGCTTGGGCAAGAGAGCTTATTCAAGATGGAGAAAAGTATGGTGTTCCAGAAGGAACCTCGAGACAGGTGAAAAGACCAAAGCCATTCTCCAGTTACACGGCTTTGATGTGTAATCTCCTAGATGAGGAGCCTACCTGCTTTGAAGAAGCCATTCAAAAGAAGGAATGGGCAGATGCCATGACAGAGGAATACCAATCCATAATAAAGAACAATGTATGGGAAATAGTTCCCAGACCAAAAGGTAAGGTTGTGGTATCATCAAAATGGCTCTTCAAAATAAAACATGCTGCTAATGGAAGTATTGAGAAATATAAAGCAAGATTTGTCGCTCGTGGCTTTTCCCAAAAGGAAGGCATTGACTATGCAGAGACATTCGCTCCTGTGGCCAGATACACTTCGATTAGGACCATCATAGCTCTTCCAACTAGGATGAAGTGGAAGCTACACCAGATGGACGTGAAGACAGCTTTCCTAAACAGTGTCATCGAAAAGGAAGTGTATATAGAGCAACCTCAAGGATTTGAGGTTGAAGACAGGAAGTCTTGTGTCTGCAGATTGAAGAAAGCCTTATATGGATTGAAGCAAGCTCCTAGAGCCTGGTATGGCCGTATAGACAGTTTCTTGACAAGCTTAGGCTTTGCCAAGAGTAAAGCAGACTCAAATCTCTACTTCAAAATTATGGATAATGAGCCAGTAATTTTACTGCTCTATGTGGATGACTTATTCTTAACTGGAGAAGAAAAGCTCATCGTTGAATGTAAAAGGAGACTTGCCTCTGAATTTGAAATGAAAGACCTTGGCCTAATGCATTATTTCTTAGGTCTTGAGGTATGGCAGAGTCCAGAGAGGATCTTCCTTAACCAAGGGAAGTACACGGTCGAGATCTTAAAGAGATTCGACATGCTGGAATGCAAACCCATGAATACACCCATGGAAGCGAAGCTGAAGCTGTTGGTCGATACTTCGTCAGATTTGATTGATGCCACACTGTACAGAGAGATTATTGGATCATTGATATACCTGAAGAACACCAGACCATACATTTGTTTTGCCGTGAACACCTTGAGTCAGTTTCTAGTAGAGCCCAGACGTGTTCACCTAGTGGTTGCATAACATGTGATGAGGTACCTTAAAGGTAAGATAGATTATGGTCTCAGTTATGACGGAGATCATAATTTCACATTGAGTGGATACACTGATTCAGATTGGGCAGGAAGCGTTGCTGACAGAAAAAGCACTTCCAGATGTTGTCTCAGTTTGGGATCAGCCATGATTTTGTGGCAAAGTAGGAAGCAATCCAGTATTGCTCTCAGCACGGCGGAAGCAGAGTACATTGTCGCATGTTCTGCTAGTTGCGAAGCTATATGGCTTCGAAAGTTGTTGACCGGTCTATTTGACCTAGAGATGGAAGCAATCACGATCCTATGTGACAACCAGAGTTGCATAAAGATGACAGAGAATCCTGTATTCCATGACAGGTCGAAGCACATAGAGATTCGCTATCATTACATCCGTGACATGGTGCAGAGAGGAGCCTTGAAGCTCCTGTATATTAGCACGGATGAACAGGTTGCTAATGTGTTGACCAAACCTCTATCTCGTGTAAAGTTTAAACACTTTCGAGATAAGCTTGGTATAGTCCGAAAGGACCCTCCCTGAAAGGGGGAGTATATATGATTCCTTGCTTCTGACCTCGCTGTTAGACGTAAAGCAAGATTATTCCTTGCTTCTGACCTCGTTGTTAGACGTAAAGCAAGATGATGTGTGTGTTCCTTGCTTCTGACCTCGCTGTTAGACGTAAAGCTAGATGATTCCTTACTTCTGACCTTGATGTTAGACGTAAAGCAAGATGATGTGTGTGTTCCTTGCTTCTGACCTCGCTGTTAGACGTAAAGCAAGATGGTTCCTTGCTTCTGACCTCGCTGTTAGATGTAAGGCAAGATGATTCCTTGCTTCTGACCTCGCTGTTAGATGTAAAGCAAGATGATGTGTGTGTTCCTTGCTTCTGACATCGCTGTTAGACGTAAAGCAAGATGGTTCCTTACTTCTGACCTAGTTGTTAGACGTAAAGCAAGATGATGAGTTCCTTGCTTCTAACCCAGTTGTTAGACGTAAGGCAAGATGATTTATACCTTGCTTCTGACCTAGTTGTTAGATGTAAAGCAAGATGTGACTTGCACTGAGCTACCAGCTTAACAGCTATGACATAGAGCCAGTCTAGTACTGTGATGGGCCAGCCTAGTGCTGTGATGAAGTATCATTTTTTATACTGATACATATTGATGCAGATGATGATGGCATTCTTTCGAGAATGACGATGTTGCCGATGAAGAAAACTTCCGATGATTTATAGATACGCCAGCCAAGATGATATTGATGATGATGTCCTCCCACCTGATGTTGTTGATGATGTCCTCTCTCTCTCGCATGATGCTGCTGAAGAATACCCTTCTTGTTAAGGGGGAGTGTTGAAATAATGTAACTGCAAAGAGTATTCTTATTATTATTGATATTTTATTCATAGGATCAATCCCCATTGTGGATTGATCATGTCGGATATTGTAATAGGACCAAATCCCCTTTTGCGGATTGGTCAAAAGACAATTGTAATAGGCAGAATAAGAAGTCGGCCCCAGTAGTTAATTAAGAGACCCAGAAATATACTAAAGGTGGGTTTACCCACCCAGATTGAGAAGTCGGCCCTACCAGTGAAAAGACACTTCACACGTGCCAGAACTTGTATAAATAAAGGAGGCTAGCGTCTCATTTGAACATAACTCACTTGCTCAGTTTGAGAGACAAGTTCTGATCTGTTACCGGCAAAGGAGAGAGAGTGGCGCATATCTTGGAGAGGACTCTCTGTTTTAGCATAGAGATCTCTTGGCATTGTATTGGCTATCTATATTAAGGAAGTTTTGCTGGGTTTTCTTCCCCTAGAGGGTTTCACGGGATAAATGTTGTGTCTCTTGTGAATGTGTATTTCTCAATGATCGTGTTCTTATGTTGCTATTATCTATTGAAATGCAAATAACTATAATAATGGCATAAACATTAACAAAAAGTAGCTGGAAAAAGCTAAAATCCAAAGATCAAACCTTGAGATGCTTCGCCCAGGGATCCCCAAGAAAGCAATAAAAGGATTTTCAGCAAGAAAAGAGGGGACCCATAAAATAAAGATAAAACTCAAGACCTAGTTGGTGGATAGGGGGTCTCATCACGAGCTAGCCTATCAGGTCCATGGGCATGTAGCGGTATGACACTACTATTCATTTGGTCACCACACCAGGGTAGTGGCTCTTGGTGGCATAGCCAGGAGAAAGGGGGTCTCATCACGAACCAACGTTCTCATCTCCATGAAATGCTTGTGGGTAACGCTATCACCTCTGGTCACCACACCAGGGCAGTGTCCCCCAACTATTCTCTTGAAATAAAAACAATAAGATAAAGAGTAAAAAGGCATTGAATGGGCTAAGAAACAATTGCATCCATGACAAGGTGCAGCTCACCCTCTTCAAAGGCACCCACAGGTAAGACCTACATTTCCCTGTCATCACTGCACCCCTTTCCCAAACATCCCCCACACCATCTCATGCACCTACATGACCTAGATTGTTCTTCACCTGGAAACACCCTACACCTAAGGAGAGTTAGCCCAATAGGACATCGTGGAACCCTCTCCAAACCTGGCTTGTAAAATAGCATAACGTCTTTGAGCACTTGTCTGGGAAAAGGGGGGATTTATGCACATGTTTGGGTAACTTGATTATTAGATGTGATTGACATTGCTATGATCCCTATGACTTATGAGCCCATGGAGGGTGTACTTGTTGTTGCTACAAGACCATGCCCGACGGACAGGTACATATTGGGAGATGATTAGATCGGACCTCCATAAAACTAAAAGCCCACCAGATGGATGTTGAGACCCCAGCCAGGGGCAGACATATACAAGAGGCTTGCACCAGAGAAAATGAAGGATGTTCCACCAAAGACACCTTAGCATGCCTAGACCCAGCAGGGTCTTGCCTTTCCCCCTGAACGTTGGCCTTGGGAGGCCCATGACGTCACCCTTGTGACCCTTGACATCACCCAGCGTCAGATGGACATGATGGAGGCAGTTGTGTCACAAGTGGCACGTGTGGCATGATCCGGAGGCCTTGGAAGGCCTAACGTTTTGGTCATTGAGGCCAATGTTTCACTTATGACGCCCAACGTCACCCTAGGAGGGCATGACGTCACCTCTTCTGCACATTTTAGGGTTTAATTTGTCAATTGTATGTAAAAAACTGGATTTTTGATGTAACTGGCCATGTCGGCCTTTTTTGACCTAATTTGTAATTAAAGGTCATTTGAATTGTATAAATAAGCGAAAAATCCCTTGTATTTTTCATCATCTTTCACTGACACAAGTGTGAGGTCTGAAATTCGGCCTCTTTTAAGGCTTATTGGCTGAACTAAGTTGTGCGCAACTCTTGGAGGGAGCTTTATTTGGTGATTTTTGGCATTTTCATGGTGGAAAGTCTTCAACTAGGGCTTGTTACTAGATTATTCTTGAATGTAAGTGAAAATATGCAATTCGTCTTTCTTTGAATGGTTATTGTATCTTTTACTTTGCATTTATTAAGATTATGAAATTGCTAGTGTGAAACCCTAGGAGAAAAGCACATGTTATTGTCCTTCTCTCGATAGCTATCCACCTACTTGATCTTGCTAGAAGACACCGTCATTGTAGCATGTGCTAGAGCCCGACCTTAGTTGCACTCTTACACCTTTGCTTCATTAAGCTTTTATTTATCTCAAGCTTGACCTAAAGAAGAAGGAAAACCGCTAGGGCCTAGGGTTACCTACTTCCTAGAAGTTGTTTTTCTTCTAGGATTTGGAATGATTGAGGCCTTGGGTTACCAACACCTCAACCATCCTCCCTCTTGTCTCTAGTTCACCTATTATCATTTGTTTCCTTCAAGATTGTTGCTACAAAAGTGACTCCATTAACCCTAAAGCCACTAGTTTATACCTTATATTTGATTGATTGATGAAAACAATCCTTAAACCTTCAACATCAAGCTCTTTGCTAACCATTCCTAACCTTAGATTAGACTAACTTACTAACTATCTTGCTGCTGTTACAAAAGTAAGCAGCAGCCATATATGACAGCAGTAAAAGCTCCTAAAAGCAAGTGTTAGAGCTGATTTTACATTGTCTTCTTTGCTTCTGACAATTACTAGCATATTGCCAATTTTAGGTTATCATTTTGGGTCATTATTGAAGCTTGTTTAAGGCATAATTGTGAAGCTATCATTATATATACATTGTTGTTATAATTTTTTGTTGCTTCATCTTTATTATCAGCTTATTGCTTTTGTTCAAAATCTAAGGTTTTATGAAGCACTAATATCAATTGGTACTTGCAAATAGTGTTTTCTTGTTGTTTTGTTCTGGGCAGGTACACTTAAGCAAATCTTTGCTTCATCTTATTAAACCTTTGGGACTTTCTAATCAATGTGACTTGTGAGAGGGGAAGAGATTTTCTTGATACTATTACCTTTGCCTTCTCAAACCCCCAGGTCACCGGAGACGTCTCCCCTGGGCTTTCACCCCTAAAGAGAAAAAGTCTAGTTGACCCCATTGCCCAATCTTAGGCACTAGTCTTAGTTGCCAGAGGAAAAGGTTTGACTCTCATACGTAGAGAGTTGCATCTTGCATTTGTTGATTGACATCTTAGGCTAGATTCCCTTTAACCTTTTAACCAATTAAAACCAACTCCTAGAACATTAAACTATCAATCTCATCTAGTAACTAGGGTCTACCCCCCTTGGCTTCCCTAGGAGTTAGCCTAGACGGAAGAGGTTCAAGTCAAAGTGACAGCGTGGACTTTGAACCTAGGCATTGTGCCTCCGAGGACACACTATGTGAGCAGGACTTAGCTCACGTTTGCAAGTGTGTATAAGGACAGCAACATCTTTGGCGTTGTTGCCGGGGATAAGTCATTTATCCTTGGTCAAAATGACTTAACTTTTTTTTTAAGAACTAAAAATTCTTTGAACTTGCATTGGTTGCTTTTGTTTGCTTCCTTTCCAAGTGGCGACTCCATTGAACAAATCTGTCAAGTATACTGCAAGGAGCAATCCTTGTGGGCTGCTTGAAATTCTTGGAGAAGAAGCACTCACTGGTATCCAATTCTTGTTCCAGCTTAAAAATCTAACTTTTGTTTTCCTTCTTGTTTTTGCTTTGTCTGATGCTCTTGTTTGTTTGATAAACCTGGTCATTTGGCGACTCCACTTTAAAAATAAATTGACAAAGTATTCTTCAAGACGAAACTCACGACTTGTTGGGTTTCATCCTTGAACTTGAATAAGTTTGTGGATGAAGTTAGCATGTTTCCCTTTTTGTCTGATCCTTAGTAATCTTTTGGGTCCCAGTTTTTCCTTTTTCAATGAGCTACCTCTTGAAACCTATTGATTTTTCAGGATTTGTTGGTTATCCTCATGATATATCTGAAGATGTTATTGATAACTTGCCTGACTATCATAATTATGGTGATCCTAGTGCTCACATCAGGGCCTTCACGCAATATATTGATGAGTGGTGTGATCCACCTATTTATGAGGATGTCTTAATGTCATTGTTTGTCATGACTTTTTGCGCGGAGTATGTTTTTAATTGGTGCAGGATTCTGAGGACCATACATTTAAGACCATACAGGATTTGTTGCATGCCTTTTTGGAAAGATTTGGGGATGATCGGGATGAAATTTATAATGAATTAGTTGATGATTTTGTGAAAAAATGGAAGAGAAAAAGTCTTCCGGATATAGAAACAATCAGTTCAGATATAGAGATAGATACTCCACCAGATCCCATTGAAGAGCTTAAAGAAATAATTCTGAACATACAGTATGCCCATAATAAACAATTTGAAGCCATGGAAGATCAGTTTGAGATCATGGAAGTTGATTTCACAGAGACTTATATTGACTATCCCGACCCCCATGAACTTGAGCTTGACAGTGAAAAAGATAAGGAAATTCATGAGGACATTCTGGATAAATCCATGGATGAGTCAGTCATTTACTTTGAGGAGGTAAAGGAATTTGAGTTTGAAAATGTTGAGTATCTAGATAATTCAAGTCCCCACCCTCCTCCTGTGGAACCAATCTCTTTGGAGGAGAACCTTGACAACCTTGAGGAAAACAGTATAATGGCTCCATTGACATGTTCATTTCCGACCTCTCAGCCAAAAGAGGACTTTGTACAGAACAGTGGGAAAATGGAAGGCAACTTCAGTTTATCAATGTCATATCATTATGAGTATTGGTTGGCCTTCCACCTTTGCAGTCATGAGCAACAAAATATCAAAATTTTACGTGGCTTGTCATATTCCAGTGTTTGGTTGAAGGGAAGAAGGAGCATGATTCTTGGCTGGTTCATTCTCGCGAAAATTTCCAAGTTAATAAAAGTTGGGAAGGGATCTTCTGTGAGTCATCCTGGACAAGGATGTTTCAGACACTTATTGTTTCATTCCATCCAATGCTTGGACGGTTGTAACGTATCTCTAACCCTCCTCTTGCATTTCAATTTTGTATTCTTTCATTTATTATGTGATTATGTACTTAGATGTATTTTTGTATCATAGTTTCATTTTATAATAATAGATGTTGTACAATAGTTATTTCATTATGTAGATGTTGTTTATTCATTTATATATGTATGCTTATGTTGGATATTGGTGAGCGCCTTTTGTAGATGCTGGATTCTCGTATGCTCTCCGTCCCGATTGAGAAGATCGAACACACATCCCCATGTGGAGCTAGATGTTGACTGCCTCAACTCCATGTACCATGAAAATGTGCATCAACAGATGCAACCATGTCGAAGACTTTTTGGTTCTACAGGGCATCTTTTTGCTCCAGCACACAGTTTTGTAAGCGGGATTACCGCACCCATGCGCGGGTTTATAATGTAATAGGTCTACATGGATCATGTTTGGTCAGTTGCCTTAGGGTTTCTTCATTAGGAGAGTCCCTTTCACTGAGTGTTTTTTATCCTCAGGAGGTTAATGTGGCCTAACCAACCGTGTTAATCTCCCTTGACTTTTTCACTCCCACCCAATAAATCCTCCAAAGTGGTGAAAGGCGTTCTAGTGAAGTCATTCCTAGGTAGCTAGTGTTTAGGAATGTTGTAAATGACCATGTAAGGCAGCACGCGAAATTTCGCGGAATTCCGTCAAGTATAGCTAGGTTTTTCTTAAGGTTCTGAGTTCATTAATTAATTAATTCTGGGTAATTAATGTTTTCACGGGATTTTTGATAGGGGTATTTGTATTCAAAAGAAAGCTAATGAGACCCCGTGAACCCATGGACCAAGTTTCAACTCAGTCGGACAAGTTTTTCTAGGTTGTTTGTCCACTTAGGAGTTTTTTCGGAAAACGGCAATTTTAATTGCCAAACCCAGAACATGGGCAAATGTAAACTTTGTAATATTTAGCCAAAAAAGGTGAAGTAAGTGGCAATAATTAAAGAGGGAGACCCCACCTAACCTACCCACACCCTTACTTACCCTTTCCCACTCATTTAATTATAGCTTACCTTTTAATCTTTCCCCTTTAAAGCTTACGTACCACTCCCACATAATAATTGGAAACTCAACTTCTAATTAGAACGTGGACCCCTTTCCTCCACTCATACGCCCTTCATCCTTACCCAATCACTTATCATTTAGGAGTGTGCCAAACACACTCCCAGCACAAGTCCTCTTTACCTCTCACGCATTCCTCCTCAACCCCACGTAACCCTCACGCACTTCCTTTAACTCACATGGAAACTTCCCTTTTTTTTTAATTTGGAAGGTTGCTTTCAATAGTGTGTGGGTATCTTCCACCAATCGTTTAACTTTTGGAAGCATGCCAACACATCCTTCCAACTCCCACGCATTACCTCTTTTTTTGACTCACGCTTTTCATCTTGGAAGAGTGGAAACATCAAGCATTGAGTTGGAAATTTACTTGGATGAAAGCATGGGTCTTTTCCTCTTGCCATTTTTGCCCCCTCCTTTCCTTGCTTTCTCCTCATCACTTCATCCTTTTTCCATTTCCCCTCACCCTAAAAGCTGAGTCTCTCATTGGTTGTTTTTACCTTTGAGTTGTCTTGTCCCTTGGATGTTTGACACTTGTTGAAGATCCAAGAGGAGTCTCCTTGGGTTGTTTTGCTATTTAAGAGACATCTCACTCCCTCATTTAACAATCATTCTTCACAGTATTGTTATGCTACCAAATTCTTCCCATCCCTTTCTCTCTCTCATTACTTCCACATTGCTTCACTGATTTTGGCTCTTGAAGAGCTTGTAGCAACATTGATGCTACAACCTCTTCCCATTTAATAATACAAAAACTGCTTTGGAGGATACTGTGGCGTTCAAGATTAGTCTGGATTTGCCACTCATTGTGAGGTGATATCATTCTGAATCTTTGTGTGTTTTGGTAAATAGTTGCTCAAGTAAATTAGTTTACTAGGCTAGGTGAGGCAATAGTGTAGTTGCCCATCTATATATTTTGTGCATGCTTATATAATAGAAACTATGTTGTATTGTCTATGCATGCAGTATATTATCTGTTGTTCCATCTCACTTCTGGTTTAAGTTTTGCAGATCACCTCTATGAAGTTGTTGGGATAGCTTCAAGGACGAATGTACCCTCATCTTCGCTTACACTTCACTAGCATTCTCTGTCCCTCTTCCTCATTCTTTCAGATTCGGTTTTTGGTATCTAACATGCTTAGATTGGTCACTTAATCAATACAATTTTCTGGTTTTTGTATGCACGAAATTTATGCTTAAAAACAGAAATTTCATAACTCTGTTGAGTGTGTTGTAGCTCAAATCAGCAAGCAATAGCTTGCTGATTTTTGTAGGTTCTTACCAGGACAAGAGGGCATGCTGCCCAATTTTCATACACAACACACCCTCAGAACAACTCCTTGAAGTGGTAATAGTTTCTCATCTTTCTTTCCTCTCTAAAATATTGTAAACGCAAGCCCAAAGGATTTGTACCCAAGCGGCTTGCTTTCCTTTCCTTCAGTCTTCACTTTGCAAGTTTAGATTAGTTTTTTTTTTTGTCTTTTCTTGCAAGCTTAGCTAGATTAGTTGTGATTTCTACATGCATGCTTAACTTAAAATAATTTAGAGTAGATCTCATAACACATGCTAGCTTAGAGCCCATGGTAGCTTAGGTTAGATCTTTATTTTTCGTTGCATACAAGTTTCAATTTTTCTAATCTTTATCTTACACATGTGCATGCTAACACCAGTTTCATAAAGGCATAAAGTAATCATCTTTTACAATTCTACAAGTTACTTTCGGTTCTTACACTTCATATGTGCAATCTAATAAACTAAGAACTCAATCGTTAATTCTGGTTTGGGTCACCAAGGCCTTTTCCGGAAACTAAATTTTAACTTGCAATTCATTGTTTAAAGGCATCAGCCTGCTTATCTTTCAGTTTCAGCATTTTGGAAATCCTTTGTTGAGCAAGCTACAAGCACCCAATCACACTTCGTAATATTTAGCTCATAGATCTACATTTATTAATTAGACTTAATAGGACAACATAACTCACCATCTTTGCCATTTAAAAACTGGGGTTTTGAGGAAAGCCACGAAAAGTTTTTCGGAGTACTCAGCCTTAAGGTTGACCTGTGAAGCTAGGGTAGGCCTCGTTGCCTCACTTCTTGAGCATCCAGCAACCGCTTGGTAATAGGGGGAGGAGAGTCTTGGGTTGACACCTAGATAGGGCTAAAATTAATCTCACGCTTAATCACTTAATTTAGTTTTCAATCTACAACATCAACAATACAATTACACACTTGCAAGCTCACTGATCTCACTGTCTTTCAATTTACATTCATATGCAAGCTATCTTTGATGTGTTGTAGAAATAATATCTAAGTGCTTAAATCTTTCATTGGGAATATTTTGCTTTCCACATTTTTCGTCTGTCCTTAATTCTTGTACTTATGGTGTGATCCTTCAGAAGTGTGCATCCACCTGGAGGCATTCTCTTGATTGGGTCTTGAGTGCTTTGCGTCTCTTGGCCATTGAAAAGCAGTCCAATAGAAGTCTATCTGTTGTGAGCATGCTTGGCTTGATGTGTTGATGGTTGTTCATCTTTGAATATCTTCTTTCCTGCACATTTCAAGCACTTGTTAATATTTTGTATCTAGTCTTAATCTGTATATCTTAGATATGCTTTTGTATCTAATTGTATCTATCGTTTTGTAATCTTTTGTAACTTGTAATTATTTTGTAACGAATATCCCCCTAACCTAGTTGACCCCATTGCCCAATCTTAGGCACTAATCTTAGTTGCCCTAGGAAAAGGTCTGACTCTCATACGTAGATAGTTGCATCTTGCATTTGTTGATTGACATCTTAGGCTAGATTCCCCTTAACCTTTTAACCAATTAAAACCAACTCCTAGAACATTAAACTATCAATTAGAACATTAAACTATCAATCTCATCTAGTAACTAGGGTCTACCCCCCTTCGCCTCCCTAGGAGTTAGCCTAGACGGAAGAGGTTCAAGTCAAAGTGACAGTGTGGACTTCGAACCTAGGCATTGTGCCTCCGAGGACACACTAAGTGAGTAGGACTTAGCTCACGTTTGCAAGTGTGTATAAGGACAGCAACAACACCAATTTATTGTTCACTTGCCTTTGGCTTTTGGGCAAGTACAAATTGTGCGAAAACAAGCCCGAGAGGCCAAATTTGAGAAGGTTGTCGAGATGGCAACGTTGGATCATCTCGCCATATAACGGGAATGAAGTTGATGTTCCTTAGTGTTGTAGAGACAGACTCAGACTGTTGTGGGACTAATAGCATGCATGGAGTAAAGGGGGTTGGATGGGTGATATTCCAACTAGAGTCAAGAGGATCTTTGGAGGTGGCAGGAGTGATGTATGTCCCAGCGCTGAAGTTGCTCTCAGTACCAGCCTTGGAGGACATGGGGTATGCAGTTACGTTCGAGGATGGACATGTACTCATACGTTCAGAGGGAGCAGATACCCAGGATGTTACAGTGAGGCTTGGCATCAGGGAGGGTATGATGTACAGGGTGTTGGGAGAGCCTGTAGTGGGATCCAAGGGGATCTTGGATCGTAGATCAGATCAGAGTGCAGTAGAGGTAGTAGGAGGGTCTTCCAGTTCAGAGGGAGCAGCTACAGCAGCAGCAAATTTGATGGGGTTAGAGATTGATCCAAGAGGAGGTTCTTCCAGAAGTACCTTCCTCACTAAGTGCGAGTGTTAGCTTTTGGGGTAGCTCGGACTGGTACTTCTTCATTGGCGGTGCCTAGTGTTATCACATGAGCTTGTGAGAGTCTTGTGGGTTTCTGGTTTCTACCTAAGTCTGTAGTTTTGCCCTGTCTCTATCCTTTTCACAGGCCGAGTCTTGAAGTTTTTCCCCCTTCGGTCGATAAAATCATTTTTTGTTTGCCCTTGTTCATTTGGGCACCCTGGTGTCCCTGTTTTCTCAGCTCGCAGCCAGTCGTCCAAATCCTTGATCGTGCAGGCCGCAGCCATGAACACAAAGCACAACTTTCTTAAAACAGTATGTTTTGAGATTGAAGCATAAGCAAAAGACAGTTTTAGTCTTTCGGCGGTGGAGATTCCTGGAGCAGTTCAAATCAACGACTCACCGACATTCGAAACCTTAAAGTTGCACGAAGTATAATGTCAGGGCAAAACCCCGAAATAAGCATGAGTCGTTGATCTTGAGCGGGACAAGTGGCAGTCGATCCAAGCATTCGGGGAAATGAGCTTCAGGGGTTTCAATGTGAGAAGTGCATAAAACTTCCGAAGAGCCGAAGCCTGAACTCCCGAAGCAATCGTGGACAATTGATCTCAAAATCAACAGGGAGTCATTGATCTTAGCGGCAGTGCCTCCCAAAGTCCCGAAACGCCCGAAGTCCCGAAGTAGCCAAAGTCCCAAAGTGTCGAAGCACGCGACAGCAGATCCTTCGCTTCGGGGGTTTTTCATGTTTCACTTTCAAAACACCTAAAGCCTGAAGTCTCAGCCGTCCGATTCCAGAAAGCCACGCGTCACCAAATCTAGAACTCTGGGTAAAAGCGTTGAAGGTAAGCAAGGTTTGTGATTTGATTTTCCCGAAGTCCGGAGCCACGAAGGGATCTCAGTCGTCGATCTCTGAAGACCACGCGTCGTCAAATCCTTAACTCCGGATGTTTTGCTTCGAAGGAAAATAAGTTTGAGTGTTGATTTTCCCGGAGCCCGGAGACCCGAAGGTTCTCAACCGTCGATTTAAGAGGATACGTGGCAGTCATCAGTATGGACATGTGGCGCACTCGTCGGTCATGGCACCAGGCACCTTTTCGGCAGTGACACGTGGCACTCAGTCCAGGCAGCCGTGGGCATATAATTTGCTTCTTTCTTAGTGACACATGTCACTTCTCTTTCCTGACACATCGGCATGGTGACGTCAGGCCACCACATCAGATCATCCTCCGGGAGGTGTTATTGTTCAACATCAAAAAGTAGCATCCCCCCCAGGGCACAGTTTGGCAGATTCTAAAGTTGGCGGGCGGTTAAGCTTGGCAGTGGCACTAAATCTAGCAGGTGCGCCCAGATCTCATATCGGGACCAAATCTACAGCCACAGTTCATTGCGAGGACGCAACATGCTCAAGCAATAATTTTCTTGAGCAATCCCGCAATTGAAACCATGGTAAGGCGAAAGTGCTACGTGGTGAAAGGTGGTGAATTGCGGGCCTGTTGCCGTCCTAATACACACTTGCTAGCGTGAGCTAAGTCCTGCTCACTTAGTGTGTCCTTGGAGGCACAATGCCTAGGTTCTTAGTCCATACTGTCACCTTGACTAGAACCTCTTCCTTCTAGGCTTACTCCTAGAGAAGCCAAGGGGGGTTGTCCCTAAGTTGCTAAGTTAATTTTAGAGTTAAGT